>JAABKJ010014234.1:0-10144 GCA_011634705.1 Andricus grossulariae
ATTTCGTCGTGTCCTGTGACCACCCATCTCACGGTTGTGAGACGTGGCCATGAGTGAGATTTACCGCGGTCCTACTGGGAGCCGCACAGATAACAATATGCGCGCACGGTGCCACGCACGGTGCAGGCACGAGTGCGAATAAATCGTCACGCGTGTCACGCCAATCACCAAACAGATGTGTTCGCATATGCTTGACATATTTCTCGCACGTCGTGCGAGTCGCACGCGTGTCGATGAAGTGCATCCCCTCTACGACTAGCGTATAATATTGAAAATCATTGTGAATTTTACAATCATAAGAAATTTTCGAAATAAATATGAACATAAATTTTATTAAAATATAAATACAATGTTTTTTAAATGCAAAAATAAAGAAAATAATGTGTACAAATTTTGAGCAAAAGTCGAGAAGGAAAGTACTTCTGTAACAATTGTTATGTTTTCGGATTTTATTATAGTTACTGTAATTATTTTAATACTGATTTGAGGAGACTGCAATGTTCAATTTTTGAAGATTCCAGAAAAGTTTCCTGTGCCAGATTTTTGTCTTTATGGCCTTCCAAACTTTTTCCATATTTATCAGCAGACGTCAAGATAGTCAAGATAGTCTATCCTTTCTTTTTACAGGAGCATCCTAAAACTGTACATTATTTTATGACTTTCTATTTTTTTTTCATATAAGCACGTGGAAAAAGTATGATTTTTTAACCTAACTTTTAATTTCCTGCTATTTAAAAGAAAATATATATTCAACTTTCTTTACTTACCAGTTTCTTTAACACAATTCGTGACACGCAAACATTAATTAAGGCTCAAATTTACGAAAAATAATATCGGAATGAGCGAGTTCGTTGAAATTTTATAACAATTGGAAAAGCACTAGCGTACACCACAACATGACGTTTACATAACCTCACTGACGGCAACGTCGGCAGCGATATTCGGTGAACCGTGAAGTTTGACAACTCTCCGTATGTACAATATAGGTACAAATATCATTTGGAATACGGTAAATACATCAATCATTTGAAATAAGATATTAATTTGATTCAACTGAATCGAATTTGCTCAATAAAAAATATTATTGACATATTGTTTATATTTATACAGCAAGGACTACGACGAAATATGAGTGATGGCTGAATGAGCCTCATTGTGCACGCACGCATTTACCCATCACTTTGTCGCGGAATGTGCCTGCCATTTGCGTGCGATATGGGTCGCTTCGTGCGACTCGCACGCATGCGTGAAACATGCGTCGCACGATTGTTATTTGGGCGGTGTCATTTTTAGATGGCAGTTGCTTCCAGTGGGTTCCTGCAATTGCTTATGCGTTCATCGTAATTCGCGAGTATACACACTGGACAGTCCGTCTATAGGGATCGAACAATCAAACTGGAGAACCCGTTTATTCACTTCTTACAAACGTTATTTCCAATACCAATGACTGAGATCAACTATTCAAAATATTAATTAATATAACGGCCGGCAAAAGGTACACACAACTACACACAAGCACGCAGACACACACACATGTACAAAAAAGAAAGGTTAAAAATCAAGAGGTCAAAAATTAAAAATGTTATTATTACAGTCATCTGCTGTGTACGCGGGATGGTCATATAGAAGGCGGTTTTAGCCGCTATCATAGTTCATGCCCAGAAATCTCCGGACGATGCGGCACGTGTTCAGCAATATTGCCGTCTGAATTGGATATAGCTAATTTCGAACTCCCCATTCTTCTAAGATATGTACGCACGTCGCATGAACGTTCCCAGTGGAGATCACGACCGGGAGGATGTTTGGTGAATGATCCCAGAAACATCATTATGCCTGAGCGTGTATTCTTTCAAGGCAAGCATCGTACATCCATCAATGATGTGTTTGATGTTCTGATTAGGATCTCCACAAAGGCGGCATCTGCCACTCACTCCCGCCATACTGAGAAAGTGTTTTTGGTAATTCCTAGTCTTGATTACCTTGTCCTGGATTTCAATGACAAATTCTCCCGCCTTATCCAGAGAATTAATTAAATTATTAAAATAATTTGTGATTTCTGTTCAAATTGCGAAGCTCCAAAATTTAAAGGATTTATTACTTTCAGATTTATTAAAACCAAAAAATATTTAATTTTAATAAGATTTTCTAGTATAAAAAAATCTAATGATTCTAGTTTTAGTAATATTATTTAGTAAAAGTCTGTAAGTAAAAAAAGCAGCTACTAAAAATAATTTATTTGAAAATTAATGTTAAAAAAATTCTTCCAGATAAAAAATACTTGAACCTGAAATATTCTATCTTTAAAGTTCAATGTGAACATTGTACCGATAGTGGGGGATTCAAGAGCACTTTTGTGTCCATTTTATGTCCTGATGAAAACTTGATTGATTCTTGTGCAGAATGTTCTCT
This sequence comes from Andricus grossulariae, assembly GCA_011634705.1. Taxonomy (NCBI): domain Eukaryota; kingdom Metazoa; phylum Arthropoda; class Insecta; order Hymenoptera; family Cynipidae; genus Andricus; species Andricus grossulariae. The sequence continues at coordinate 2,410 of JAABKJ010014234.1, forward strand.
TGATAATAAGCAATTAATTCGTATAGTTACGACATTACACACACATTAAAAGCGTAGTTATTAATTAAAATACGTTCCACAAAAAGTTTGAAGTGTACGTTCATACGAATGGTACATAGAGTGAAAATGTTTGAGCTTTTTTACATTTTACAGCTGAAATTTCTGGTTCCACATCCCGCATAGATCCCCGATAGACCCGATAAAACATACTTTATCGGACTTGGTCTCTTTATCGATGCAAGTGCTCCCAGATTGTTCTCGGATAGACCCAGACAGACGCTATTTTGAACTTAGAGCAAATCAAGTTCTGTATCCGTGCTCCGGATACGACCCGGATATACCCGAATGATTCCCAGATAGAAAAAAAGTTTCTGGATAGAGCCCGGATATACCCGTATAAAAGTTCTATTCGGTTTCTGTCAGGGCCTTATCCGGGTTCTATCGGATCTTATTCGGCATTTTAAGCAGGGACAGGTGATGTCCTGCTGCTTTACACTTCTTGCCGATTTTCTGGCTGGACCGTGGCCCTTTCGGGTATCCCGGTGAGAACTGCCTGTCCAGCACGTAGCCCCGCAATCCTCGGGCAGCGACCAACGACTATATATATTTCACAGAATGCCCATTATTTGTATGGATTTTTGGTGTTCCTCCTAGTCCTCTTCCTCTTCATTCTCTGCCTATCTGGCATGGGAAACCCTGTCAGTAGCGATGCTGCCGCTATCGTATCCATAAAAGTCACGAGAGGAAAGCTCAAGTCTTACCGCGACGCCAATGGGGATTCAAAACGCGAGGACAAACCCGTATCAAAAAGGATTCAATAGTGGTCAAGTCACCATTCAACAGGAAATTTTCTAATACTTCCCAATGCAAGCCTTCTTATCGGGGTTACATGACTTCTAAATGTTCAAGATGTTCAGTGCAACTTGCGTGACATTGCTCCATATTGTCGATTGGCTCGAATATAATGATCCGTCTGGATAGTAACATCCCAATATAAGATGTAATCTTCGTTTTCTAAAATGGGCACTGTAGTGTATCTATAGAGAGGCATACATGTCATTAAGAGTCCTAGGTTTAGGGCATATTGTTAATGTATAATGCTTGCCACATCATTATGTTTTTGCATGTGTATTTTTTATGAGCCATTACGCGACAACCATTAACAATGTTGTCGATAAATTCGTTGCTATCTCCACATAACCGGCACCGGTAAACCACGTCTTGATGTAACACATCTTTGCAATAATTTCTGTTGCTGACAACCCTTTCCTGAATCTCAATGATGAATCCTTCCGTTTCTGGAAACAAGACGCTCTTTTTCAGCCAAAGATTGGATGCCTCACGATCTACTTTATGTTGATCTAACGTTTTGGAGTGCTCGCCGTGGATGGCTTTTTGTTTCGATTGCGTTTCTAACTTCTCTATGGTTTCTGCCCTGTTATACAAGGCCTTCTCTTTGCACAAATTCAAGGTCGTGTAATCGAGATCCGCTTTATAGATCGTGTTGTAAAGCGCAAAATCTCGCTTATTGCTAAAATAGTCTCGCATCTGTGTAACTTGTGACTTACACAGTTTCTGGACATCTACAACGCCCCTACCCTCTCTATGTGATGGTAGTACTACCCTTTCAATCGCCAAATTACTGTAGTGCATTCGGTGTTTCGTCATTTCTACGCGGATGGTTCTACTTAATCTTTCAAGGTCTGTGTTCGACCATTTAATGAGCCCAAATGAGTACGTGACGATAGGGACGGCATAGGTGTTGATTGCCCTGATCTTGTTCGCCGAGATAAGAGAACTCTTCAGAATCAACCTGAATCTTCAAGTGAAGGAAGTCGTTAGGCTTTTTTTTAACCATCGTATGCTGAATACCCTTAGATTCGAGTATATCCAAGTACTTATATGACTCGCCCTCAGCCATTGCCTTGATGTCATTCTCAACCTCGTTCTCTTGCTCTGCGGTCCACAAATCTCTTCTGCTTAAGTGCATTTTTCTGCGTTTATCTAGTCCTAATTCCATGTGGATATCATTGGAAAACTGCTTTGTGAAATCGATCACTTGCTGTTGTTTGCTGTCTGTACTGGTGTGTACCTCCAGGTCATCCATGTATAGAAGATAGGTCAGTTGATGACCATCCTAATTATCACGTATTCTAAATCCATGAGACATGCTATTTAGTGTTTGGCTCAATAGGTTCAACGCTAAACTGAACCATAGTACACTGAAGGAGTCTCCTTGAAAGATACCCGTTGTAATACATACTAATCTAGTTAACCTTGGTTGTCCGTGATCAAAGTACTTGATTCTTGTACCCCAAAGCATCATCGCACGACTTATAAAGTCGATGATGCGTCGGCAGATTTTGTAGATTTTTAAGACTTCAAGCAAGTAGTCATGTCGTATGGAAAGAAACGCTTGTTTGTAGTCATTGTATACCATGTGCAAGTTTCTTTGATGTTTACGAGCTTGCCTAATGGCAACATTATCTATGGTGACTGGATCTTTACTGCCTCGCGAGATTTTACAGCATCCTTTTTGTACTTCTGTAAGGATATACTTTATCTGCAATGCTAGCTTTAAAGCATTTGCAAATTTTTGGAAGGCATGCTATCGGTTTATTTTTGCTTCATACTCAGTTCACGGTAGAAACTTCTTTCATCTGCCTGAAAGGTTCGATTTTGCTGCTTTCTTGCACTATTTTTATTGTACTGACGTAGTCTAGCAGTAAGAACATTAAGTCTCTACCGTTGGGAGTCTATAATCTCATTCAATATTGCTGGTGTCAATGTCTCAATGTATCGAGGGTACATGATTTTAGTAACATGGTGTATCAGCTTTGTGGTTCTATTTTCTTCCTAATATTGAGTCAATAGACCAAAATTAAACATTACTTTGCTGACTTTAATATCCAACCTGATCTTTCATGGTGGATCTCGAGCCCTTCCTGGGGCAAACACTGCATTTGTAGGCCTAGTTCTGCGGCCAAGCGTTCTAACGGCTGCCACAGCTGCACAATACTCAAGAGTTTGCACCTTTAACGCTGTTAGCGTTGCGTTCAAATGCATAGGTAGAACCTTGCTATTTAAGTGTTCTATTAGTGCACGCAGATTCTTTGTGACGTTCATCATGGACAGAGAATGCCTTTGGATTGGTTCTACATTTCTGAACTCTAGTACAGCACGACCAAAATTCCTTTCAATGTGCTGTAGTCTTTCTGGGATTTCGCTGTTTGCATCAACGTTTTTAATGTCCGGATGTGGTTCTAGTGGATCCGGTACTTGATGTACATTGTTCCTAGCACCTATGTCTTTAGCTACTACCAGGGCTCCGTCTTCCACATCTGCCAGAGGGAGTTCATCAATAGAAAGCTGCTGTTCGACTTCCAATTTGATGGCACCTATTACAACAGTCGAAAGCAATCTGTTTACAGATTTTGAGCGTTTTTGGTCCACTAGATTCTGCTCATTTATTCTTGTGGCTAGCTCTGTGTACTTAAGTAAAAAGAATCGATGGTGTTCTCTGCACACACTTTTCTCACTTTTCTTTGCCAAAAAATAATGGCGCATAACATCTCTGTTCCTATGGTATGTCCATTTTAATCGCCTTCTTGGTTTACTGAACCTCTGCTTCTGTCTCTGGTTGAATTAGGCCATCTTCCTGTGGAGGATGTGGTGAAATTGGATCATCATCAGATTGAACAAAAACATCAATTGCCACTGCTTGGTCGTGTTATGCGGCTTCCTCTAACTGATGTTCATTGTCGACGTTTTTCCACGTAAAATCAACCTCCTGTTTAATCTCCATTGCTCGATCTCCTGAGATAAGTAGATTACTTCTGATGTCCTTCAGCTTAGCGAGAAGATCTCTTAGTGTGACTTTCTCTATGTTAAGATACTTTTCAGCAAACTTCTTGCTGAAGTTGTATCTTTTTGCGCTGTTGGTTTCAATCTTCGCTCTTTCATAATAGGGACGCACCAATTTCTCTTTTATTGTGGTATCACACTTGATGCTCTCCCACGGTATTTCTGTTGAGGTGGTAGGCTGCAAATAGCTAACGCTAGCTAAAGCATCCTCAGCAGACACAGTAGATGTTCTATTGTTTACCGTTTGTCGCAGATATTCTTATTGGCCAGTTGTTTGATTCGTGATATCTGCCTGATCATCTCGCAGCTCACCATCACCATCGTCCCGTATGCTGTGGCCCCCAGCGGTGACACCATTGGCGCCCCGGCGATCCTCGGGAAGCGACAAGCGTTTCAAAATATACAAAAGGCTCTCCATGATTTCTTAGGGCTTTGGTTTTCCTCTTAGTCCCTTTTCTCTTCGTTTTATGTCTGTGTGGCACGGGAAACCCTGGCAGTAGCAATGCCACAGCCAGCATAGCCGTCTTATATAGCCGTATTATACGGGAGGGCAGGACAATAACTGCCCATAGCACTGCGGTAAATCCTATGGTACTACACCTTAAAATTTAACTATCTCCCAGGTATTCGTTTCTGAGGAACGCCAGTGTAACACATTCACAAAGTATGTGATGAGTGACTGATTACTCGGGGAGATCGACCGGTGTCCCCGAGAGGCCGCTAGGACTCCTTTGTACCCGAAGGTGCCAAAGTGTCACGGGCACAGCCACTCTACACACATGGCTTCTACCATACTAACATCATACATGCCAGGACAGCACGTTTGTAGGGATCCTCTCATTTCACCCAGGTTTGGTGAGCACTTTGATTGCTAAAAATATTGTAAGGGTGAAAATGTAGGAATAGCAAAATATAAAGTTATAGTACAAAATAGAAAATATATAAAGAAATTAAACTTAAATGACGTTAATCCCTTTCTAACGAATTTCTTCTATCGCAGAAATGAATAAACCGCAGCGTCCGTAATATCTCCCATCTGTACTCAAGTCACATTCGAAGTACACTATTATATAAGGATTCACGAATTTTGCTGTTGGTCGGTGATAGGTTCTATGTCTCGGTCGTGACTTACCACTCGAACTCGTCCGTCTGCTCCTGGAAACACTTTTTTAGTTTTTCCTCTCTTCCACATTTTTGAGGATGTTGGTTTTTGGTGGCTATACCACTGAATATGCTTTTTGATTTTTAATAAGCAAAAAAACTGCAGTCTGAAAGAAAAGAACTGACATATATTCTGATATATTCTGGGGATTTCCAAAAGAAAGGAGAGAATCAAATAGCAACTAAAACCGCACTCCGATGACTTCAGTCAAAAATACCTATACAATATCCATTCATTGATGCACTCAGCTCACAACTTTGAATAAATTCGCATACAATATTGGTGTACTTATCGATTGAAGACGAGGTTTTACTTTTTTTTATTGCGAGGAGGTTGAAATGCATTGCACTGAAATTGGGACTCGGCCTAAAAGTTCCGGAACCGCTTACGCATTTCTTCAGTCAAGAGTTTTGGGCTTGTACGTCCTCCTCATCAGTGTTACGTTAGGCACACTTCGGCATCAAGTCCTTGATGTTATCTGGGGCTACTGCCTCACCGAGGTCCATCTCCAGTTCGTTCTTCTTGTCGGCCCATCGATCGTACTCAAGAAAATGGTGTGCTGTATCTCGTCATTACTCGGGCAGTAATCGCACACTTGACCAGCCTGGCATTCCATCTGCATTTCTCCTGGTTCTTCCATCGCTGTTTCCATGTCTGCATGGTCAGGATCCTTGCCTGTTTATCAGCTCCGTAGCTTTCTCCTGGTTGCTTAGTCCTGTATATAAACTTCCTCTCGACAGCTAGTAAGTCACTTGGGATGATTCGTGCGATGATCACATGGCGGCTGTGTACGTCGGATCGCAGAATCAATTGTCGCTCTTCAAATTCACGTCCTGCTCGCTAATTATGGAAGCGTCTGCATCGTGCTCCCATGTTATCCGAAACGTTATCTGTCTGAGAAATAAAAAAAAAATTAATAAAAACAAAAGGAAAATTCGAAGATGAAGAGTTGGAGAATTAAAGATAAAAGTTTACCAGTGAGTAATTTCAAGGGTTGTGTTAGAAGTGTTGTCACGAAGCTTAGACTGTGTTGGTAGGTCTCTGTCAAGAAATTGGAAGAGATTAAATAGATACTCAGAAACTTTGTTCTGAAAAAGAGTGTAGAGCAAATTGCACATAAGAAATTGCTTTCTCTTGGCAACATTAAGCAACCTCATGCTGGTATGGAGTTATGTGTTCGTAATTAGGTAAATTGTAGAAAAACGGACACAGGCATTTATAACACGCTCGAGCTTTAAATTGAAATCATCGGCCAAATAGTCATATACTAAGCAACTCTAGTCAAAATGAGGTAAAATTGACCAAGATTTTCCGAGTGAAAGTAGGTAAAGAGTCCCTATTCCCATATAATTGTTTTAGTATGCTGTATGTTTTCCTTAATATGCTTTGTACCTATTCCTTCCAGGACAATGTACGGTTGTGGATAACCCCACTCTTGACCATCCACCAGTCTGAAAGCCCACCACTACTATTAATAATTCTGTAAGACCGATAATTGAAATAGGGTTGAAACCATTTGATGACAGAGCTTGGCATGTTGAAGGATTTTAACTTTTGTAGGAGTAAATTATGGTTGAACATATCGTGACTTTTCCGTTTTTGCGCATAAAAGTTAACCAAAGATATTATAAACCTAGATGCGGTATGGGGTGTCAGAGTTGGAGAGCTATGTATATAGGACTTCACATTTTCTGCCATATTTTGAAAAAATAATTACAAATTAATAATGACAGAAGCACTGATATGATGCTAATGAATAAACTGAATTGTAAGAGTAATACTCTCAAAAAGATGACTATTTTTATACTTTGAAGTTTAATTTTTATTTCTAGAATGAACCGAAATTTGAGTGCATTTAAGAATATATAGAATTTTTGCAGATCTGTAGTTTGAGAAACGTTTTTTGTATACATAGTCTTTTTAAAAAATTATACTAAACGTTTTCTCGGAAATCGAATTTTTAATATAAAGAAAAAAACTGAAAAGAAATTTCGAGATAAACCATAAACCAGTACTGAATAAATTTTTCTTCAATGAATTTTTTTTTTTGATTGAAATAACCAAATATTTATATCAAAGATAAAACGTTTTTAATGTTTTTAAAAAATTTCAAAAAATGTTCCCAAAAAATAGAATTGTTGATTAAAAAAAAAAAAAAATTTCGAGATAAATTAGCGCTGATTTGAATTATTAATTTGTTTATACAATTTTAGTAGAATTATTTGATTTTAAATTCAAACAATAATTCAAAAAAACTAAATTTTAAACAAAAATTTCTTTGGTAAAAATATTTTATTATGGTATTTCTAATAAATAATATTTGTTAGGAAACAATTTTTTAATTATTTAAATTCTGGAATTGTATAATTATGGAATATTCTATTTAGGATATTTTACAATTTGGCAATTTTATGTCGGAAATTTTATTATTTGGGAGTTTTCAAATTCGGCAATGTTAGGAACTGCTCGGGAATTTTATTATTTTTTGAATTTTATTATTCGGGAGTTCTACAGAGTCAGGAGTTTCATTTTCGGGATATTTCAGTCGTCCCTCGAAGGACAACAAATTTGCTGGAATTATAATTTCGACACCTGGATCTTGTCGATTTTTTCCTGCAGTATTTATTTAAAAAAAAAATTATTATTATATGTAAATTTTTGAAATCACAAGTTATAGAGATAATCTCATTAAATACCAAAATTAAAAAT
>JAABKJ010014235.1:0-10144 GCA_011634705.1 Andricus grossulariae
TGTCACAGGTGTTCCAAGAACGGAACATGAAGGTCACATTGCTCTGTACGCTGTTACTGTAAGGATATGAAACTGTTCTTGAATTCTGTGATGTAACTAATATAGAACAGAGTAATGGAACTCTTATGTCACCAGAATGTCGCACGTGTTCGAAGAAAGGAACACGAAGGTCACTTTGTTCTGTCACACTTTTACTGTAAGGAGATGTAACATTATTGAAATTCTGTAACAGAACTGATATAGAAGAGAGTGATAGATCTGTTATGTCACTGTAAAGTCACACGTGTTCCAAGAACACAACATAAAGGTTACACTGTTCTGTAACGCTTTTGCTGTGAGGATACGTAACAGTTCTAGGATTTTATAATGAAACTAATACAGAGCAGAGTGATAGAACTGATATGTCACTAGAATGTCACACGTGTTTCAAGAACGTAACATATAGGTCACACTGTTCTGTTACGCTGTTGCTGTGAGGATACGTAAAATTTCTGGAATTCTGTAGTGTAACTGATATAGAACAGAGAGATAGAACTGTGATGTCACTAGAATGTCACTCGTGTTCCAAGCACGGAACATAAATGTCACACTGTTCTGTAACGCTGTTACTGTAAGAATACGTAACAGTTCTAGAATTATATCAAGTTACTAATATAGAACAGAGTGATAGAACTATTATGTCACTAAAATATCACTCGTGTTCCAAGAACGCAACATAAAGGTGACACTGTTCTGTAACGCTGTTAATGTAAGGATACGTAACAGTTCTGGAATTCTACAATGTAACTAATATAGAACAGAGTGATAGAATTGTTATGTCACTAGAATTCCACAGGTGTTCTAAGGACGGAACATAAAGGTCACGCTGTTCTGTCACGCTGTCACTGTAGGGATATGTAACATTTCTGGAATTCTGTAATGTAACTGATATAGAGCAGGGTGCTAGAACTTCTATGTCACAAGTATGTCACACGTGTTACAAGAACGGAACATAAAGGTCACACTGTTCTGTAACGCTGTTACTGTAAGGATACTAACAGTTCAGGAATTCTACAAAGTAACTTATATAGAACAGAGTGATGAAACTGTTATGTCAATTGAATGTCACAGGTGTTCCAAGAATGGAACAGGAAGGTCACATTGTTCCTTAACACTGTTACTGTAAGCATACGTAAGAGTTTTGCAATTCTATAATATAACCAATATAGAACAGAGTGATAGAACTGCTATGTCACTAGAATGTCACAGGTGTTCCGAGAACGGAACATGAATGTCGCATTGTTCTTTAACACTGTAGGGTGTAAGGATAGTTAACAGTTCTGCAATTATATCATGTTACTAATATAGAACAGAGTGATAGAACTGTTATGTCACTAAAATATCACACGTGTTCCAAGAACGGAACATAAAGGTCATACTGTTCTGTAACTTTGTTACTGTAAGGATATGTAACATCTCTGGAATTCTGTAATGTAACTGATATACTGCAGAGTAATAGAACTGCTATGTCACTTGAATGTCACAGGTGTTACAAGGGCGGAACATAAAGGTCACACTGTTCTTTCACGCTGTCACTGTAAGGATATGCAGCATTTCTGCAATTCTGTAATATAACTGATATAGAACAGAGTGAAAGAACTGGTATATCCTAGAATATCACATGTGTACCAGGAACAGAACATAAAGGTCACACTGGTCTGTAACGCCGTTACTGTAAGGATACGTGAGAGTTCTGGAATTCAATAATGTAACTAATATAGAACAGAGTGATAGAACTGTTATGTCGCTAGAATGTCACAGGTGTTCAAAGAACGGAACATGAAGGTCACATTTTTCTGTAACACTGTTACTGTAAGGATACGTAGCAGTTCTGGAATTTGATAATATAAGCAATATAGAACAGAATGATATAACTGTTATGTCACTAGAATGTCACAGATTTTCCAAGCACGGAACATGAGGGTCACATTGTTCTGTAACACAGTTACTGTAAGGATATGTAACAGTTCTGGAATTCTGTAATGTAAGTAATACAGAACAGAGTGACCGAACTGTTATGCCATTAGAATGTCACACGTGTTCCAAGGACGGAAGATAAAGGTCACACTGTTCTGTAACGCTGTTACTGTAAGCATATGTAACATTTCAGGACTTCTGTAATGTAGCTGATATAGAACAGAGTAATAGAACTGTTATGTCACTAGAATGTCAGACGTGTGCCAAGAACGGAACATCATTTTACCCTGTTCTGTAACGTTCTTGCTGCAAGTATAAGTAATAGTTCTGGAATTCTATAATGTAACTAATGCAGAACAGAGTGGCAGAATTGTTATGTCACTAGAATGTCACATGTGTTCCAAGAACGGAACATGAAGGTCACATTGTTCTGTAACACTGTGACTGTAAGGATACGTAACAGTTCTGGAATTATACAATGTAACTAATATAGAACAGAGTGATAGAACTGTTATGTCACTAGAATGTCACAGGTGTTCCAGGGACAGATCATAAAGGTCACACTGTTCTTTCACGCTGTCACTGTAAGGATATGTAACATTTCTGGGGTTCTGTAATTTAACTGATATAGAGCAAAGTGATAGAACTGGTATGTCACTAGAATATCACACGTGTTCCAGGAATGGAACATAAAGGTGAAACTGTTCTGTAACGCTGTTACTTTAAGGATACGTAACAGTTCTGGAATTCTATAATGTAACTAATATAGAACAGAGTGATAGAACTGTTATGTCGCTAGAATGTCACAGGTTTTCCAAGAACGGAACATGAAGTTCACATTGTTCTTTAACACTGTTATTGTGAGGATGCGTAACAGTTCTGGAATTCTATAATATAACTAATATAGAACAGAGTGTTAGAACTGTCATGTCACTAGAATGTCACAGGTGTTCTAAGAACAGAACATGAGGGTCACATTGTTCTGTCACACTGTTACGGTAAGGATATGTAACAGTTCTGGAATTCTGTAATGTAACTAATACAGAACAGAGTGAAAGAACTGTTATGTCATTAGAATGTCACACGTGTTCCAAGGACGGAACATAAAGGTCACACTGTTCTGTAAAGCTGTTACTGTAAGGATATGTAACATTTCTGGAATTCTGTAATGTAGCTGATATAGAACAGAGTGATAGATCTGTTATGTCACTGGAATAACACACGTGTTCCGGGAACGGAACATAAAGGTTACTCTGTTCTGTAACGCTGTTACTGCAAGGATACCTAACAGTTCTGGAATTCTATAATGTAACTAATGCAGAACAGAGTGACAGAACTGTTATGTCACTAGAATGTCACGCGTGTTCCAAGAACGGAACATACGGGTCACACTTTTCTGTAACGCTGTTACTGTAAGGATATGTAACATTTCTGGTATTCTGTAATGTAGCTGATATAGAACAGAGTGACAGAAGTGTTATGTCACTAGAATTTAACACGTGTTCCAAGAACGGAACATAAAGGTAACTATTCTGTAACGCTGTTACTGTAAGGATGCGTAACTGTTCTGGAATTTCTTAATGTAAGTGGTCTCAACGTGCATTATTTTATCGAAAAAATTTTGGCGGGAAATTGAAACTCAAGAAAATATTCAAATTTTTTTTTGAATTTTTTTGGGTGATAAAACTTAAGTACTATTTCAGTTTTTTCACCACATTTATACATTATTAGATACATTATATAAACGTATTGTATATATACATTGTAAAAGAAAACATGAAATGATTATTCGTGGGACTACGTTTGAAATTTTTTTATGACAGTTACACATTTTGTTTTTGTGAATAATCTCCTCAAAATTTCGGCCGGTCTGACGATTCTCGGCAAATATCCACCATAAGCTAAATTGTAGTACACTACCGTTGGAAATTGTCGGTACGATCAGCGAAAGTACTATTAATAATCACTGCTGACATTGAAACGTGATTACTCGTTCACAAAGTGAACAAGACATTTTTTTCAACTAGTAAAAAGCTTACTAAGTTACGCGTCAAATAAGCCCTAACCAATGTGTTCTTAATATTTTGATATAATGATATTTTTACGTGTGAAGTTTAAAAAAAAATGCAAGAATTTCTCGAACTTTGTACCTTGACTTCAACTTGTGGCATGACCAAGGAAAGTTGTAGCAAAAATCGCAATTCACACGACACAGTGTTAAGGTCTTATCGTTAATTAAAGCCAATAAAACTTCAAAAATCTTCACGGGTTCTCTAGATACGACTAAAAATGTCCAAGCGTGTCTGCGCCGAATTTCAGTCGCTTTAGCAGCAAGTCTGGTCATTTGCGGTGATCGCCGACTGAAACGCGAAGCAGATATGCTTGAACATTTATGTCATATCTTGAGAACCCGTTAATATTTTTGAAGTTTTATTAGCTTGAATCAAAGATGAGATTTCACAGATGTCGTCCTGTCAGTTTCAGTTTTTTCCATTAGTATGGTAAGTCACAACAAGAATTGAAGTTAAGAAACAAAATCTTAAAAATTCTCGGCGATCTCCGCTTTTGCGGTCGACAACAGTAATCACCGACTGAAAATTGAAGTTTGAGACTTGGACATTTTTAAACGTATCTCCAGAACCCATGGAGATTTGTCAAGTTTTATTGGCTTAAATTTAAGATAAGATCTTAAGACTTAGGTCGTGTCATAAGTAATATCTTTATTATGGTTTATTCGACGCGTAATTCAATAAGATTTTTAAACGGGTTTACAAAAATTTCGCACTCCTTTTGGGAAAAAGTAATCACGTTTCCAAGTCAGCATTTATTTTTAATAGTACATTCGCTGATCGTATCGACAATTTTCGACGGTTGTGTACTATTTAGCTTACGATCGATATTTGTCGAGAATTATCAGTCCGGCACAAATTTTGAGGAGTTTATTCACAAAAAAAATGTGTAACTGTGATAAATGAGGACAGTGACGAGAATTAAGTTTTCAATCAATATGAAACTAAATCAGATGTATAAATGAAACTTGAACAAAATTTCAAAAATGATGGTACCACGAATAATCATTTTATCTATCTTTTATAATGTATAGTATATACATTATGTATACATAATTTATCTAATAATGTATAAATACACTTATATAATTGTATTGATGAATATATTCAGCTGTCAATGGGCCTCAGGCGTTGGAGTATGTGAAAATTAAAGTATTCAATTTTTTACACTACGATCTACCAAATTTGAAGATCTGAAAAAATTCGCAATAATAACTCTTTGAGTGAATATTCTGTGGTCAAAACTGAAGCATTACTTTAGTTTTATCATACAAAAAAAGACACACAAAATTTGGAAAAAATTTTTGAGTTTGAATTTCCCACCAACATTTTTTCGAACAAATCATGCACGTTGAGAATGACTGGAAGAAGTATTGAGAATTTTTTCAGATTTTTTCCAAAGATAGAAACAGAGAAAAAAAATTAAAAAGAAAATGAACGTTACCCCCTCTAACTGATCCAATATGGCGGCTAACGGTTTGAACTTTTGGAATTTTTTTTATTTTTATTGTATGCTTTCAAATGGCTGGCCCAACATTTGATCCCCTTTGGGATAATGAATATATTCCTAAGATGATTTTGGCTTTTTCAGCAAAAACCATGGCCGAGATTTTGTCACGAACGTTCAAACGGTTCCATAGCGCAAATGGCTGAGGCATCGGCAAGGTACATACCGGCTAAGTAGTTTAGGTAGGGTTCGAATTCCCAGCGAGTGCGATTTTTGAGCGGGCTCAAGCGTTCGATTATATGTGTAGAGTACCGTGTGTGAAATTTGGGTTATTACAAATATAAACTAAGTGCAGCAATAGTACACAAATATTTTTTTTCACATATCCTTGTAACACTGTTACGGAATTTTTACAATCAATGCAAAAACGTTGTAACACCGTCATGGAATTGTTACAGATCGATTACAGAACAAATTTACATCGTAACACTGTTACATATGTGTTACTGCACTATTACAGAACGTGGTTACTCTGTAACTCTAATCCACAATTGTTCTAAAAATATTTTTTGACATATAACGCTGTTCCAGATTTGTTACAGAACGAACACAGAACAAATTTACCTCGTAACACTGTTACATATGCGTTACGGCACTATTAAAGAACATGGTTACTCTGTAACCCTGTTACTAAACTGTTCTAAAAATAGTTTTGACATATAAAGCTGTTTAAAAATTGTTACATAACGGTCACAGAACAAATTTACATCGTAACACTGTTACATATGTGTTACGACACTATTACAGAACATGGTTACTCTGTAACCCTGTTACTAAATTGTTATAAATTTTTTTTTTACATATAACGCTGTTCCAGAATTTTTATAGATCTCTGAAAGTACATGGTTCTGTAACAGCTTTACATAACTGCTACGTCGATTTGGGGACGACATTACTTAGACAATGGTTGAAGTTTGTTCTAATCCTGTTACAGAACCTGTTCTTTTCTGTTCTGGAACTGTTACATCACATTTATATAACAGTGTCCGCTGGGTTTGCGAGTGTCCCACCTGCTTAGGAACCTGTACAGGATCCTTCGTAGATACTTTTTGCAAATGTGTCCAACTTGCACAGGATCCTGTACAGGATCTTCCCTAGGGAATTTCTTGCAGCAGCATCTACGGTAACGCAAGAACCTGTACAGGCATTTGAATACTCAGGTTCCTCTACAGGAACGTGCGTACTTTCCTGTAGAGTATCCTGAGCAGGAACCTGTCAGGTGCCTGCACAGGCTCCTGTTCAGGAATACTCAGCTGGGAGGGCTAATTTACAACGGAAAATATATCTTAGGTATTAATGCCCGTGCAGAAATTGCCCCGGTGGGCCCTACTACAACAAGGTTTCTGGTCGGATTCTGGCCGGGCTACTCCTGGTTGGGATTCATGGTCAGGAACCGATGGGGAACCGATCGGGCCACATTTATCTCGAATCACCTAGTCGGGAGCCGGCTGGTTACTAGCCGGGCCATCCCTGGTTAGATTTCATGGTTGGGAGCCAACGGGGACTGGTCACGATACTTTTTTTTTTGTAGAAATTACACATTTTTTAAGATCCGTGACATTATCAAAGACGTACTTACGGTTAATAGATGAATTATTATTTGAAAAGTATGATTTAAAGATTTATTAGATCAGTAAAACAGAAATAAGCTTTTTTAAATTCTTGAAAAAAAAAATTTAATTCCTTCCAATGTTTTAACTTATTAAATAAAACTGTTATCGATTCTGTGATGTGAAACAGCAGAATTGTTACAATGTTAAAAAAAATTTCTATTTTCAGACAATTTTTAGTCTGTGCACTTTCAAATTTACCGCCATGTCTGACACCTTCTGCGCCTGACATCAGCGTAGACATCAGTGCAAGTTTTAGTTTCGCAGCACCTCGAACGAGAATGTACTTAGACCAGGAGCCCATAACATAAATGGTACCATGATAGGGACAAGGACAATTTTCACCTGACAGGTTCGACCATAATTATATTTGGCCGAGGCCAGTGTTACACATTTTTTATTAACTTGAAACTTTAACTGGAGTTACTTTGAAGTTATTTTTGATTTTCTTTTTATATTTTTTATAAGGAGAGATTTATGGGTTATTTTTGTCTTTTTTGGTTTCAATCAATTCTTTGTTCAAAATTGGGCCCTTTTGTATCAAAATGTATCTTCTTTGGTAAAATAATGTCATTTTTGAGGTTGAAAATTCAACTATTTTCGTATAAAATGAATCAGATTTGGGTCAGGATTCAAGTATTTTGTTGAAAATTCGTCTTCTTTGTTGGAATTCAACTGTGATTGATTTCAAATTGAAATATTTTATAGTTGAATTGAAATAAACGATTGCATTTTTCGCTGAGAATTCATCTGTTTTGCTTGAAAATTTAATTACTTGGTTGAGAAATCATTCGTTTCATTACAGTTTTCACTATATTGGTACAAAGTTCAACTATTTGGTTGACAAGTATTACTTTTACATTTTGAAATAGAAGCGCTCTATTTTGACGCAAACAAAAAAAGAAAAAATTCCACTATATTGTTGATGTCAACCAAAAAAGACGAATTTTGAAAAAATTGATAAATAAATCCTTAACGTGATTTTGAACACATTTTGACATAGCATAATGATACCTCTTAATTTATATTATAGAATTGCATTAAAAATGCACCACGGAGAATTTTTAATGAAACTTCTGGTACAAGCTGTGTAACCGTCTACGCCTACGCCAATGGCCATCAAAAAATTTGAGACGACCTCATGCTGCGTCCGGAAAATTGACTTTCATCACGGCAATAAAGATCGAATACATCCCAACGAAGCGATTTTGATATTTAATTTTTTAGAATAATATTCAGCTTTATTACAACATTCTACGATAATTAGAAGCTGAGAACGTGACTCTGTTTATTATTGTTTATAGCAGAATAAGTTATTATTTTGCCTGAAAGTAGCTGACGCCAATTTGTTACACAAGACCTATGCTATTGATGTACTAATTTTGAGAACACCTTCTTTTGAGTTGCTGAAGATACAACAGGTGAAAGGAAAAATGGGAAAAAGAATGAAAAATTCGCATAACTTGGTAAATATAAACATTTGAATAAAATAACCCTCAATAATGTTGGAGTACACCTGCAGGGGAGTATCTGTTCTCTCCTGACAATTTTTGAAAAAATGAATCTGCACAGAAAAATAGCTTTTGATTGTTTTGGTATTTCTTCATTCGATGTTTTCTCTGAATATATCAATTTTATCAGAAAATGATATAAGAATGAAAATATGTATCTTTCGAAGTAGACCAACTTTTGTTTGAAACTTTTTCCTGTAAAATCAATATTAAAAAATTTTACCTGAATTTCCAGCAACTTTGCAGGTGCCTTAAAGCACTATATGTGACTCCGGTGCATTAACGCGTTTTTATGCAACGGCGTAGAGTATCGTAATGTTGTACATTTCTATACAGCGGACGATCACTCTTCACATTACACTCCGCTGTATCGTAATGTACAACATTACGATACTCTACGCTGTCGCATAAAAACTTGTGGATGCAGCGTCTGCACATAAAATAGTATATGCACCTCGGCGCATAATATACTATTATAATACAGATAAGTGCCTTAAAGTTCGCAGGTACTATTTATATGTCATCTTCTACATGTACACTAATTTTCAAGCTTTTCCTAGTCACAGCATGAAACAATGAAAATTCGAACCTTTGCCAGGACGCCGCTGCTCACCTCTTCCACTCAGACCTGTAAGGCACGCATTTTTACGTTCGTCATCGTAAGTCGAACCTGTCAGGTGAAAATTGTCCTTATCCCTATCATGGTACCATTTATGTTATGAGCTCCTGGTCTATATAGGAATCTTTAAACTGTAAAAAATGTGTTCTTATGGTATATTTGGAAATTCATGTTTTTTTTTTGTTACTCGGAATAAATATCTCTATTTTATTCTTTGTGGCAAATATTCTCTTGATATTTTAGAAGAAATCATGTGCAAATTATTCCAGAAAATAAAATCTTTAGGGTTCATTTCATACCATTAATTATTGTAATGAAAGTATAAATTTTGTTATTCTGGGCCCGATAATATCCCCAAAAATGTTGTTTTTGTTTCATAAAATTAAGGGCTTATTCCTCAGTAAATATAAAATACTTTTTTTGAATGCAATAAAAGAATTTTTCAGTCGTAAAATTTATTGTATATTTTTTTAATTCAAAACGAAGCAAATTCATTTTTAGACCTAAAACGGTACTCAAACGGCACGGCCCAGTGCCGTTTCAGTGCTGCTCGTTTAAAGCTACTCCGATTCCAGTTTTAAATGCCTGCAGAAATTCCCTTTATACCTGCAACTAGGCTACCAAGTAGACCAGCTGAAAAGGATTAAAAATTAAAAATGGTAAAATTTTTAAATTACCTCTGCGAAAATTATAAATTCAGAATCTACGGGTTTCGATAATTTCAGATATCTACCTTTTTTTTGTGTTTGAGAAGTTTAAAATTGGATTGAATATAATGTGTCTCGTAAATGGAATGAGATACGCCAAAACAGACAACATTTTCGAATTCAACTCCAGAATAGTATATTAGTATATAATTTATAATTATAAAA
>JAABKJ010014236.1:0-10144 GCA_011634705.1 Andricus grossulariae
GACATTGGATCAATCTCGTGTCCTCGAGGAACCTACTCCAAGCAACCTAAAGTACTGCAAAAACCAGACTTCCCCGGTGAAGATGTGTTTCTTTACATCTGGGGCATTGATTCAATCTCGTGTTCTCGAGGAACTCACTACAGAAACCCTAAGCTACTGGAAAACCTAGACTTCCCTGAAGAAGATGTATTTTTTACACCTGGGGCATTGGTTCAATCTCGTGTCCTCGAGGAACTCACTCCAGAAACCCTAAAGTACTGTATTAACAAGACTTCCCGGAGAAGATCTGTTTTTTACACCTGGGGCATTGGTTAAATCTCGTGTCCCCGAGGAACTCACTCCAAATTCCCTAATGTACTGTAAAAACCAGACTTCGCCGGAGAAGATGTGTCTGTTACACCTGGGGCATTGGTTCCATCTCGTGTCCTCGAGAAACTCACTCCAGAGACCCTAAGGTACTGTAAAAACCAGACTTTTCCGGAGAACATGTGTTTTTTACAACTGGGGCATTGGTTCAATCTTGCGTCCTCGAGGAACTCACTCCAGAAACCCTAAACTACTGGAAACCCGAGACTTCCCTGGAGAAGATGCATTTTTCACACCTGGGGCAGTGTTTCAATCTCGTGTCCTCGAGGAACTCACTCCAGAAACCCTAAACTACTGGAAAACCCGACTTCCCTGAAGGAGAGGTATTTTTTACACCTGGGGCATTATTTCAATCTCGTGTCCTCGAGGATCTCACTCCAGAAACCCTAAGGTACTGTAAAGCCAGACTTCCTCGGAAGAGAGGTGTTTTTTACACCTGGGGCATTGGTTCAATTTCGCTTCATCGAGAAAATCGCTCTAGAAACCCTAAGCTACTAGAAAGCACAGACTTCCCAGGAAAGATGTGTTTTTCACACCTGGGGCAATGGTTCAATCTCGTGTCCTCGAGGAGCTCACTCCAGAAACCCTAAACTACTGGAAAACCCAGACTTCCCTGGAGAAGATGTATTTTTTACACCTGGGGCATTAGTTCAATCTCCTGTCCTCGAGGAGCTCACTCCAGAATCCCTAAAGTACTGTAAAAACAAGACCTTCCCGGAGAAGATGTGTTTTTTACACCCGGGGCATTGGTTCAATCTCGTGTACTCAAGGAACTCACTCCAGAAACACTAAAGTATTTTAAAAACCAGACTTCCTCGGAGAAGATGTGTGTTTTTACACCTGGGACATTGGATCAATCTCGTGTTCTCGAGGAACCTACTCCAAGCAACCTAAAGTACTGCAAAAACCAGACTTCTCCGGTGAAGATGTGTTTCTTTACATCTGGGACATTGGTTCAATCTCGTGTTCTCGAAGAACTCACTACAGAAACCCTAAGCTACTGGAAAACCCAGACTTCCCTGAAGAAGATGTATTTTTTACACCTGTGTCATCGGTTCAATGTCGTGTCCTCAAGGTACTCACTCGAGAAGCCCTAAAATACTTTAAAAATCAGACTTCTCCGAAAAATATGTGTGTTTCACATCTGGGGCATTGGTTCAATCTCGTGTCCTCGAGGAACTCACTCCAGAAAACCTAAACCACTGAAAAATCAGACTTCCCTGGAGAAAATGTATTTTTCACACCGGGGGCATTCGTTCAACCTCGTGTCCTCGAGGCGCTCACTCCAGAAACCTCAAACTACTGGGAAAACCAGACTTCCCTGGAGAAGATGCATTTTTCACACCTGGGGCATTAGTTCAATCTCGTGTCCTCGAGGAACTCACTCCAGAAACCCTAAGGTACTGTAAAGCCAGACTTCCTCGGAGGAGAGGTGTTTTTTACACCTGGGGCATTGGTTCAATCTTTTGTTCTCGAAGAGCTCACTCCGGAAACCCTAAAGTACTGTAAAAACAAGACCTTCCCGGAGAGGATGTGTTTTTTACACCTGGGGCATTGGTTCAATCTCGTGTACTCAAGGAACTCACTCCAGAAAAACTAAAGTACTTTAAAAACCAGACTTCCTCGGAGAAGGTGTGTGTTTTTACACCTGGGACATTGGATCAATCTCGTGTCCTCGAGGAACCTACTCCAAGCAACCTAAAGTACTGCAAAAACCAGACTTCCCCGGAGAAGATGTGTTTTTTACACCTGGAGCATTGGTTCAATGTCGTGTCCTCGAGCAACTCACTCCAGAAACCATAAAGTACTGGAAAAACCAGACTTCCCCAGAGAAGATGTGTTTTTTACATCCGGGGCATTGGTTCAATCTCGTGGTCTTGAAGATTTCACTCCAGAAACCCTCAACTAGTGGGAAACCCAGACTTCCCCGGTGAAGATGTGTTTTTTACACCTTGGGCATTGGTTCAATCTCGTGTTCTCGAGGAACTCACTCCACAAACCCTAAAGTACTGTATGAACCAGACTTTCCCGGAGAAGATGTGTGTTTTTACACCTGGGACATTGGATCAATCTCGTGTCCTCGAAGAACCTACTCCAAGCAACCGGAAGTACTGCAAAAACCAGACTTCCCCGGAGAAGATGTGTTTTTTACACCCAGGGCATTGGTTTAATGTCGTGTCCTCGAGCAACTCACTCAAGAAACCCTAAAGTACTGGAAAACCCAGACTTCCCCAGAGAAGATGTGTTTTTTACACCTGGGGTATTAGTTCAATCTTGTGTCCTTAAGAATTTCACTCCAGAAACCCTCAACTAGTGGAAAACCCAGACTCCCCGGTGGAGATGTGTTTTTCACATCTTGGGCATTGGTTCAATCTCGTGTACTCGAGGATTTCACTTCAGAAACCCTAAACTACTGGAAAACCTAGACTTGCCCGGAGAAGATGTATTTTTTACACCTTGGGCATTGGTTCAATCTCGTGTTCTCGAGGAACTCACTCCAGAAACCCTAAAGTACTGAAAAAACCAGACTTCCCCAGAGAAGATGTATGTTTTACACCTGGGGCATTGGATCAATCTCGTGTCCTCGAGGAACCTACTCCAAGCAACCTAAAGAACTGTAAAAACCAGACTTCCCCGGAGATGTGTTTTTTACACATGGGGCATTGGTTCAATGTCGTGTCCTCGAGCAACTCACTCCAGAATCCCTAAAGTACTGGAAAAACCAGACTTCCCCAGAGAAGGTGTGTTTTTTACAACCGGGCCATTGGTTCAATTTCGTGTCCTTGAGGATTTCACTCCAGAAACCCTCAACTAGTGGAAAACTCAGACTTCCCCGGAGAAGATGTGTTTTTTACACCTTGGGCATTGGTTCAATCTCGTGTCCTCGAGGATTTTACTCCAGAAATCCTAAACTACTGGAAAACCTAGACTTCCTCGGAGAAGATGTGTTTTTTACACCTTGGGCATTGGTTCAAACTCGTTTCCTCGAGGATTTCACTCCAGAAACCCTAAACTACTGGAAACCCTAGACTTTCTCGAAGAAAATGTGTTTTTTATACCTGGGTATTGGCTCTATCTTGTGTTTTCGAGGAACTTACTCCAGGAACCCTAAAGTACTGGAAACCCCAGACTTCCCCGGAGATTATGCATTTTTTACGCCTGGGGTATTGGCTCAATGTCGCGTCCTCGAAGAGCCCACAGTTGGTGCAAGGTTTTAGCGTAGGTAGCATAATTTTCTCGAAGAAGATGTTGTTCGCATACCTGGTGCAACTGTATGATGTTTGTAGAATTTCCGCATGGAATTCACATGTGGAATTTCTACGTGGAATTTCCACCTGGAATTTCCACATGGAATTTCCATAGCACACTTTCCATAGAATTTTTTCGCGTGGGTGGCGAAACTGCGGCAAGTCTCTCCAGCGGCAAGTACCACCCAAGAAGATTTTTTAAGTAGTTGTAAAGATGGCAAAACTGCGGCTAATATCCCCATCGGCATCTATTGCCGAAGAACAATTTCTTATTTATGAAAATTTGAAAAAAGGCGGCAAGCCTTCCCAGAGATATTTACTATTCCATCTACACCATCACTTTCCTATAATTTCAAGGTAAGTATTCATGTTAATACTTCAAATATTAGTTTCTAAAACTGGGAACATATTGAAACCACGCAAGCGCTCAATAGGTACAAAATATCCTAATCATATTTTTCAATTCCGTAAAATTGAAGGAATAAATGTAAATTCTATAGTCTTCAGAAATCATATATTTACTTTTTCGTAAAGAAATTTTGTAGACAGAAGTAATAATAGAAAAAACATATATTTTCGTTCAAGGAACTTCATGGTTCATTATTATTCCTTAAAGCATACATCCAGACCGGAATACTTTGAATGTCTATCTTATTTATTTTTTAGTAATAATAATTTACAAATAAATTAAAATATAGAAATTTTTATTTTTTATTTCTTCATATAAACATTTTAATTTTCCAATAACTTGTGGATTTCAAAATTTAACTTTTTTCAAATTGGCTTAAAGCTTGGATTATAAACTCTGTCTTGATAATTCAATTTAGTGGATTTGAGTATGAAATGTTCGATACTGAGTTATTATATTACTTTCTGTTCATTAGGCTGCGTTGGCCCGTTGTCCTCGTTCTTGGGCGAAAGAAGCTGCTGTAGAGAATACCGCAGTTTTGTCATCTTTAGAACTACTTAGAAAATTTTCTGGGAGGAGAGCTGGCACTCGGGAGACTTGCTGCAGTTTTGACATCTTTAGAACTACTCGGAAAATTTTCTTGGGCGATAGATGCCGCTGTGGCGACTTGCCGCTGTTTTGCCATCTGTAGAACTACTTAGCAAATGCTCTTGGGAGAGAGATGCCGCTCGAGAGACTTGCCGCATGTTTTCCATCTTTACAACTACTTATAAAATATTCTTGGAGGAGAGATGTCGCTCGAGAGGCTTGCCGCAGTTATGTCATCCTTACAACTATATAGAAAATTTTCTTGGGCGATGAATGCTGCTTGGGCGGCTTACCGTAGTTTTGCCATCCTTACAACAATATAGAAAATGTTCTTGGGGTAGAGATGCCGCTCTGACGACTTGCCGCAGTTTTGCCATCTTTATAACTGCTTAGAAAATTTTCTTGTGGGAGAGATGCCGCTGGAGAGACTTTCCACAGTTTTGCCATCTTTAGAACTGCTCAGGAAATTTTCTTGGCGAGAGATGCCGCTGGAGAGACTTGCCGCAGTTTTGCCATCTTTATAACTACTTCGAAAATGTTCTTGCGGGAGATATGCCGCTGGAGAGACTTGCCGCAGTTTTGCCATCTTTAGAACTACTTGGAACATTTTCATGGGCGAGAAATGCCGCTGGAGAGACTTGCCACAGTTTTGCTACCTTTAGAACTACGAAGAAAATGTTCTTGGCGGGAGATACCGCTCGGGAGACTTGCCGCATTTTTGCCATCTTTACAACCACTTAGCAAATTTTTTTGGGCAATAGATGCTGCTTGAGAGACTTGCCGCGGTTGAGAGATGCCGCAAAAATGTAAATTCCACTGTGGGAAATGCCACGCGGAAGAGAAGCTGCTAGGTTGAGATGCCGCAGTTGTGACTTGCCGCAGATGAGACATGCTGCAGATGTGGCATGCCGCGGATTGACATGCCGAAGATGAGACATGCCGCATGTGTGACATTCTGCAGATGAGACATGCCGCGGGTGTGACTTGCCGCAGGGAGACTTGCCGCATGTGATATGATATGGGCCCAATTATCGAATCCGTAAAAATGGAATATTGGGCTACTTTGGCTGAATCTCCCCAAATATATTGCACCGAAATGCATAAGGTCTTTGAATTGTTCTAATTGCATGTGCTAGAAAAAAGTTTTAGTATACCAGGCTTATTTGACAAAGCGCTAGCTACCCTGAGTAATTGTCAGACTACAGTGGGTTTCTATAACTCCTCTTCGAAGAATTTGAGTATCAGAATACGAATAAAAATAACCGGACAGAGGTGGCAAATATTTGTTTATCTTCAGGAATCCTCCAGGTGCATTAGCTGTCGAAAATCCATTGTCCTCGGGGACACTACATCCGACCCAAGCAGCAAATTTGTAATACATTGAAATCTGATTAAAGTAACTCCTACTCAAGTCACTCCTAGAATATCAGTCCTCAGCATTTTGCTGATGCAGAGACGGCGGGACCGAAAGAGAGTCATGCGTGGCAAACAGCAGTGTAGCGACAAAGCGGGCAGTAGCCTCAGTGCCTTAGTTGTATCAGCTGTTCAATTTAAGTGATTTCTTAGTGAAGGCCATTCAGGGCAATGGCCGGAACCGCACTTAAATGGGATTCCCAGTATAATATATTGTGCACAAAGGGGGAGAACTGGGAATTTTTCGTCGAGTAGCACTTTTTCAGTACAAGTTTCAGGCGAGTGCGTAGGCGCGAACTGGAGACAAATACTGAATAAATACACGAGTCGTAAAACGTCCCCTACTCTTGGTGCATACGACATTTTTCATAGCAAATGCATAATTTCAGATGTTTTTTGTTTCTGCTCATATGAGGCATTTCAGAAACTTTATGTTCATGTTAATATAAATTCATGAAATTCTGGACAATGATGAAAAATTAAAAAATTTATAGTAAGTGAGCAAAAATTTTAAAATATTCTAAAATTAAATTTTTTTTCGAAATTAAATTTTTTTTGAAATTCAAGAAAATTCAGAGTATTAAAAAATTTCCGAAATTTCGGAAATTTTTTGATAATTCATAATAATTTATGGTAATATATGGTAACTTAATGCTTCGAGTTGGTCCCGTCTGTCAACGCAATCAACTGATCGCTTGACGATCACTTTTCACATATGAGCCCCAAATGTGAGCGCATAGATGTATAATTTCCATTATTCACATCTGCCGTCAAACTTTTTCTGCCTAGGGAACAAAGTCACCATGCTTAAAAAGTACTGCTTTACCCCCACGTTACAGGTATCGAAATGGGCTGAAGTCATGCATGTGTTATAAAAAATACATTTTCTGTGAAGTAGACTAGTTCTAGGGGTATGGTGCTTATAACCAAAGAAACTTAGAACCAATTCGTTCATAATCTGCACAAAGTTTCAAAACTGACTTGAATTAGTGTTTCTAATATATAAGTGCGTTGATTTAATAGGAACATGAGTTCTATTCTTTCGGTCTTACGATCGTAAGATCGTCAGAATAGAACCCATGTTCCTATTAAATCAGCATTGAAATCGATCGAAGAAAGATTTTTGCACTTCTTAACAAAATTGTTTTTTTAGGAGTTGATTGTTTTTTTATCATATTAGTGTGTTTTAGGTTTTAGGTATTATGTCGAATTTTTGATTCTTCGGATATCGTGTCCTTAGGGAACCCACTGGAAGCCTCCTAACGACCTTAAAAAGTTATTCTCACCGAGAAAATGAGTTTTATTATTTAATACACATGCTGTGTGGGCCGGGTGCCGTGCCTACGACCACGATGGGTTTTATACGACTAGTGCACTGCGTCTACTAGTGATTTCTGGGGATGGCGAAGTCTTTGACCCCTCCCTCGCGGTTATTCAGTTTTAATTTTCAAACTCAAATTCTCCGATGAGGAGTTTTAGATAGCCAGTGTAGTTAGACGAATGCTCAGGACCGCCAGCACTTTATAAAATATACACTGTTAAAAATTTCTTTTTAAAATTGTGTATGAATTTTCAAACACATTTTTTGGAAATTCAAATTGAAAAGTATAAATTCTTAAACGAACGTATTGGAAATTCTGTACATTTTTACATTAATTCCCACTAATTTATTTGAAATTTCAAGCACATATCTATATAAATATTCAAGCACACTTGATGAAAATTCCATACATTTATATATTAATTCTAACTAATTTACTTGCAAATTAGAAAATACTTATGTATGTACTTGAAAATTACTGCAAAAAATTTCAGTCTAATTTAGACTCATTATTTTTTCCCTTCCACTTAAATCTGTAGTAAGAGGTGAAAGATTAAATTTTTCAACTAGAAAGAAACCAGAGTAACGATCGTAAGCAAATGCTAATTTCTTATACACTATTACTACAAAGTGTCTTTCAAGAAGACATTTCGTAGCCATGTAGCGTTCGTTTCCTGAATTATGACCTATTTTTAAAGTAAATAAGTATTGAATTTCAAAACATTCTGTTTCAATTTTCATATACAAGTGTATTAACATAAATTATGATAAAATTCTATTCAATGGTGTTGGGCATTTCAAATACATTTATATGAATTAAGCTTGAGGTGTATGTGTATGAAACTTCAATCATATTTGCTTTAAATTTCAAACAGTCGTTCGTGAATTTAATGTGCGTTTACCTAAAATCTATTTAGGACATGAAGGGTTTGAAACTTTAAATCACATATGTGTTAATTTTATTTCAAACACAGAAGTTGTTGGATTTCAAACACTTTTGTGAATAAGAGTGATTGAAATTTCAAAACATTTTCAACAGTGTATCCTATAAATTCACAACTTTGGATTAATGAGTGTCAAATTCTTTTTCTGCGAAAAAATTTTTTTAACACTTAACATTAGAAAAATTTGAAGTCCTTATGCATTTGAGAACCCCATGGTTCAATTTACAGGAGAACCCTCATTAAATATTAGAGTGGTCCAAAAATGCATTACAAAATTTTTTTTCACTCTAGAGGGCAAGTCATCCCCCTGCTCCAAAGTTTTAATTTCCGGAGAAAGAAAATCCATAATTTTTTGTGTAAAATCCAAATATTAACACGTGCAGCCGGGCAGTTCAGAAGCCCATTTACCAAACATGGGGAAATTTGAGAATTTCCAAAAATTGAGCTCATACTTCAGGGTTTGATCGAAACGTGCCAAGTTTTTTAGGGATTGAAGAGGAGTGTCTACGAAATAAAACCATACTAATAACTTTCACTTTTAACCCACCCTTATCTTCACCCCAAATACAGTTTTCTGATTTTTGGGTCATATTTGGGGCGCTGTGGGGGAGCAAGGAAGGGTTAAAAATGAAAGTTATCAGTATGGTTTCATATCGTTTGAATATAGATGGTCAGAGCTAGTATATTGCTGAATTCATCCGAAAAACAACATAAAGGATCCGCAAAAGTTTGGTTATTGTTCCCCAAAGCTTGGAAAAGTTCGCGATAGTTGGCAAAATTTTGCAAAATTTGCTCAATAAGCTGAGAAAACTATTTTTCAAAATGTTTGCGTTTGGGGTGTTTTGACTTGATATAGCTTTTATACGACTCTTTCTCAAATTATATGCAAGAAAAATATCTGGACTCCCTACACATGGTCTCTTATAGACATACAAGGGGTCGCTCATGGAGGGTCAGGATTGTTTTCCTATACTTTGAGTGATTCTAATCATTTCACCTGTACCATTATTATAGAACCACCATTGATTTCCCGAAGTCGTCAAAAGCTTACAGAATCATCATCAGTTCCTGAAAGTTGTCAAACGCTAACTTCGAGGAATACAGGTCCATCAAGCTAGCACCTCCACAATCGAAATTCCCAAATTTATATGTATCAGAATTTTGGGCTTTTTTTGGGCTTATTTTGGGCTGTATTGCCGATTTTTGGGCTCCGCTACTTTTTTTCAAAATTCAAATTTGGAGTGGAGGTGCTGACTTGACTCAAGCCCGCACCTCCACTATATGAAAATGAAAAAAAATCAAAAATCAAGCAAGTGAGAATTAAGGGCTTTTTTGCGCTCTTGAATGCGCTAACAACAGATTTGCAAAAACAACCCCCACTGAAAATGAAACTACCCTCAATGTACAAACCCAAAGTCGGAAAAAACAAAGTTCACCGTCATATTTGGCTTATTTTGGGCTCTCGAATGCACAAAAATCGAATGCACGTAAAATTTTGAAAATCACCCCCTATCAACAGAAAAACCACCCCCTTGCAAAAAATAAAATCTGCAAAAAAAAAAGTGCTTCAGAATTTTAAGCATACTTTCGGCTCTCGAATGCACAAGAAAAAATTTTCCAAAACCACCCCTATGTACGAAAAGAACCAACCCCATAGTGAAAATTCAAACCTGGAAAATACAAAATAGAAAGTAGTGTAGGGCTTTTCTTGGGCTGTCGAATGCCTAAATTTTTTTGTTGTAAAAACTACCCCTACATCTCAAAATTCAAAACAAGCACCAAACTTCAGAAACTTATTAGTGTTGGTATTTTTGAGGAGCCCAAAAATCAGAGACTCTATTTACACTGTAAAATT
>JAABKJ010014237.1:0-10144 GCA_011634705.1 Andricus grossulariae
ATCTGTAAATAGATGCAGATTTTTACATCTAAAAGCAGTTTTTCTCAGTTTTCTTTCGCTTAGAAGATGGAAAATGTAGCAAAGATCACTCAAAACACTCAAAGATTATTTAACACTTTCAGGAAATTGCTTTTAATGTGTTATTAAATTCAATGTTATTATTTTGCGTTGCATTTGTAACGATCATAGGTCAACTGCGTAGCTGGCGCCACCACTCGGCCACCGTCAACACATAGTATATTTTCAACTCAGGGTTCCAGGGGCTGGTCAGGGCCCTGGAGCGTTCAAAATGGTTAATTATAAAATGTTTATTTCTCTTATAATTATTAACCCTCTAAACGCTTTATTTTTTGTGTGCAGTACTTGTAGGTATGAAAATTTTCATTCTCGATTTACGTGAATTTTCAATAACATTATTTGAAAAGGTGCTTCGATAAGCTCCGTATTATCGCTGACAGCGAAAAGCAGGTTATGGTATCCGATGTTACGGTATCCGAAAACCATACAAAAATACTTTTTACGCTTTGAAAACAAAACTAATAAATAAATACTTTGCAAAAAAACTACTTTATTATATGCTACACGGAATCCCCAGCCGAAAATTCCTGCACAGGAACTTTGGAGGATCCTGCAGATGTTCCTGTACAGGAAACTGCACACGAACCTGTACAGGTAATCTTAACGGTTCCTGTGCAGGAATTTGGCGAAGGAAACTGTACATGATCCTGCAAAGGAACCTGTATACAAGGTAATCTTCGAATGATCCTGTACAGGTTCCTTCACAGAGTCAATTGAGGTTCGGGTTCATGTACAGGAACATGTTCAGGATCCTATGCATGAACCTGCGTATGAACTAATCCGCGAGGGTTCACTAGTTGCTTGGCTCTCTCGATGGTGAGTTGGATCTTCAAAGGCATAAAAGGAAGGCAACTTTATAGCTGTAAGCAAACATGATTTTTCGCGATGGCTTTCTGCAAAGGACCCTACACGTGTTTCTGTACAGGATCCTTCCAAAGGTTCCTTTGATGTCTTTCTGTGTGGGATCCTATACACGTTTCTGTGCAGGAAACTGCGCCTCAATTTTCTTAGCAATGAAACCCATACAGGATCATTCAAAGGTTCCTTTGTCGGTGCAGGTTCCTTTGCGGGATCATGTACAGTTTCCTTCGCCAAATTCCTGCACGGGAACCGTGAAGATTACCTGTACAGCTTCTTGTGCAGTTACCTGTACAGGAACATGTGCAGGAACGTCCGAGGTTCCTGTATAGGAATTTTCAGCTGAGTCCTCATCTTTTCATCGATTTTTATCATGAAATATGAAAGTTCTTATCAGGTACGGTATCCGGTACTAACAAAAATATGCCACATTTTCGGTTACATTTTTTCGCTTTGCAAAAAAGGTTCTTAATTTTTTGTTATGAAGTTTTGACGAATGGGTATTTTGGCTTTTGTTCCATACTCTAAGAAAAAGTCTATTAACAGTAAAATTACCTTCCTTTCAGAATGCGTCCTTTGAAATTAGGACGATTTTTTTTTCCATCAATAGAATCGTTTCACTGTTCACAGACTTATCCGTTAAATGCAAAACGGGAGCAGTTTTACTGATAAACGATTTCTTTTGACTTTAAAAAGAATTCCTTTAACTATTAAAGGATTTCATTTGTTGGCTAGCGGAGAAAGTGCGCCTGCGCATGATGTTGAAAAAGGATTTCTTCAAAAAATTAGGACTCCCAGGTTGCGACGCGAAAACTTTGAAAGGTACGTGTACGCATAACCTCACTTGTCAGTGCCTTTTACGCTTTTGAAGTATGAAAAATTTGTACCGCACACAAAGTTGTACCTTTAAGTTTTTTAACGCTGAAACCTAGAACGGATTGTTTTTATAGAATTTATAATTGTCGATTTTATATCTACATTTACCAAAGGTCGGCTTTTTTACATTATTTGCACGTAATATCATGCAACATGTTTTCATTTGACGTACATATTATTCTTTCTTTGGTCCGACAATAGATTTCACTACAAAATCAAAGGAAATCCTTTCATAGTTTAAGGATGGCATTTGAAACGACAATCCTTTAATTATGAAAGGATTTTCTCTCATGCTAATTTTGAATGGAAAATCCTATAATGGTGAAAGGAATCGTTTGACAGTCAATAGTCTGTTTTTAGAGTGTAGATCGTGTGAGGAGATAAGACCTAAGAAATGATCAGAAGTTGATGAAAGGTATGGGAGATTCGTTTACCGTAACCATCGAAAACATTTAGGGAGACACGTATATAATTAAATTTTCTCTACTAATATATCAGATAAATTGAAATATTTTTTATGAATTTTATAGTCTTTGAGTCAAAATTTCAAACTATCAATTATAAGTTCAAGAATAATTCACTATGTATTAAATACACGTCTCTAAACTTGGCGCCACGTACTTGGAGACTTCCCAAAAAGGCATTTTTCGAGTATTTGGGAGCATTTTAATAAGACATACAATGATGTGACCTTATTTTTTCTTCCGGAGGTATTGTATTGTGTTAAAATAAAGAAGTTTGCTAAGTTTTATAAAGAAACACTACTTAGTTTAGTTACTGGAGGTCCGAGACACAAAAGTGCCCTGTATGTGGAGAATCACCCATATAAGCTGGAAAAATGTAAATTGTAAGAAGTTTAAATATGAATTATATTTATCAATGTATAAATATATTATATAATATTAATATAAATTTAAATACTATAGATGCAATTATTTTCATTTTTATGTACTTTAGAAAAAACACTATTCTTAAAATTACAATATTTATGTAATCGATAACCAAAGAAAATTCAATATGGCAGCCACTTGACTCTTGAGTATTGATTGATATTATGTTAAGACATTGCAGAAATATATATCATGATTGCTATAAGCTCGTTTTATTGTAAGAAAAATAAGTTTCTACGGCATGAACTAATGCGATACTTGGTTTTCCGTAATTATATATCATCACATCTTGCGTTATTTACATCTATGTAAAAGTTTGTTCGAATTTTAATAGAAAGTTCGAAATGTAAAACTAATGCGAAACATTGATTCAATTCCTTCTTCATATTTTATAACAAATTCTCATAAGAGGTTCCAAAAATTTTCTACAATACGTTCCGTATCAAACTATACACATTATTTTCATTGAAATTTATCATACTTCCCATACTAATATAGTATACAAGTACAAATATTATTCTATAAAAGGTTCTCCTTTTCATCTGTATTTAAAATTTTCTTATATATCTGTTTTAAATATATATTTTGCATTCATACTAAATTTAATTTACTGCAGAGCACATCCCAGTCGTCTCTATTGTGTTTCCAAAGATAATTTTTATAAATGTTACGGAACGATTGTGGTGAACGATTGATAAGAATTCGATAACAACCGGGACACTCGTGAAGTAACAAGTATATTATTCTGATAGACATCTGTTATATTTTGAAATTATTAATTTGCGGCAGCTTTACATTGTAACGCCATTTCATAACAGGTTATGTTACATAGTTACAGAACTAGCATAAAACATTTAAAGAACACGTGTTACGTTCTAGTGAATTTTAAAGTGAATATTATATCTCTATGCTCCATATCGGTTGCTTTACAGAATTTTAGAACTATTACATATCCTCACAGTAACAGCGTTACGGGACAATGTGACATTTACGTTGCGTTCTTCGAAAACAGGTGACATTCTAGTGACATAACAGTTCTATAACTCTGTTCTATATTAGTCACATCACAGAACTCTAGAACTATTACATATCCTCACAGTAACAGCGTTACGGAACAAGGTGTCCTGTATGTTCCTTCCTTGGAACACGTGTGCCATTCTGGTGACATAACAGTTCCATCACTCTGTTATATATTATTCACATCACAGAATTCTAGAACAGTTAAATATCCTTACAGTAACAGCGTTACCGAACAATGTGACATTTATGTTCCGCTCTTGGAACACATGTGACATTCTAGTGACATAAAAGTTCCATCATTCTGTTCTATATTAGTTGAATTACATAATTCTATAAATGTTTCATATCCGTACAGTAACGGCCTTACAGAACAATGCGACCTTTATGTTACGTTTTTGGAACATGTGTGATATTCTAGTGACATAACAGTTCCATCACTCTGTTCTATATCAGTTACATCACATAATTTCAGAACTGTTACATATCCTTACAGTAACAGCGTTACGGAACAATACGACCATAATGTTCGGTTCTTGGAACACGTGTGACATTCTAGTTACATAACAGTTCTATCAGTCTGTTCTATATTAGTTACATCACAGAATTCTAGAACTATTACATATCCTCACAGTAACAGCCTTACAGAACAATGTGACCTTTACGTTCCGTTATTGAAACACGTGTGACATTCTCGTGAAATAACAGTTCCATCACTCTGTTCTATATTTGTTGCATCACAGAATTCTAGAACTGTAACATATCCTTACAGTAACAGCGTCACAGAACAATGCGACCTTTATGTTCCGTTTTTGGAACATGTGTGATATTCTAGTAACATAACAGTTCCATCACTCTGTTCTATATCATTTGCATTACAGAATTCCAGAACTGTTACATATCCTTACAGTGTTAGCGTTACAGAACAATGCAACCTTTATGTTCCATTCTTGGAACACGTGTGACATTCTAGTGACATAACAGTTCTATCAGTCTGTTCCATATTAGTTACATCACAGAATTCTAGAACTATTACATATCCCCACAGTAACAGCCTTACAGAACAATGTGACATTTACGTTCCGTTCTTGGAACACTTGTGACATTCTAGTGTCACATACATACATACCCCTACAGTAACAGCGTTACAGGACAATTTGACTTCCATATTCCGTTTTTGAACAGCTGTGAAATTCTAGTGACATAACAGTTTCATCACTCTGTTCTATGTTAGTTGCATAACATAATTCCAGAACTGTTACGTATCCTTACTGTAACGATTTACAGAGCAGTGTGACCTTCATGTTCTGCAATTGTCATGGCACACGATTGTAACAATGGTATGTATAAATGTTGCCTTTTTGTTATGTAACATTTACAGAACGTGTCCGCTGGGCTTATTGACATGCAGGTCAAGCGGTCGAAGATTCTGTATAATCTGAAAACTTGGGATTCCTCACACGAATTTATGAAAAATTGCAATAAACTCTGACCGAACTTTATTATTTTGTTTTAACCGTGGGCATCACCTTTTACAAAAAGAGTAACAAAACAACAACATATGGTTGAAAACACACAAAAAGGTATTACAAATGCTTGCATGAACTTAAACGCGTCCGCTTTCTGTCAGACCATTACGTATTGCAATTAAACCGGTTTCAAGATGTAAATTTTTTAACACTTAACCCGCAAACCTCGGTCATTCATGTCCGAGCGAAAATTAAGTGACTGAGTTACTCTGTTGTTTATTCACAAAAATTGTTTGAATAATTTATTTTTATCTGGAAGTCTTTTGCATGTTTGGTCAGTAGAGACTTCAGTTATGGTCCCTGATTTTGTTCAGATTTTTCCTATCAGTGCAAATTATTGAAAAATGCGCTTGAAGTGAACGGCCGAGGTTTACAGGTTAAAGGTGCCAGAAAAAAGGTTGCCAGTTAACTGTTAAATTGAAAACCTTCATTTTCAATTAGTCGGAATTAAATAAAATCATTTTTTTCATTTAAAGAACATAATAGGTAAAAATGTTTCTCTAGCCCATGATATTTTATAACTTTTTTCAATTAGTGTAATTGAATTAGTATAATGATTGCAATTTTTAAAAGCAACAAATTTTGAACTTATATAATTTAAAATCGGAAGATTCAAAATTAAAATATTGTACACTAAAAGTTTTTTAAAATGGAAAAATTCAAACGTTGTCGCAAGTTTGAGCGCGTCTAGGGCGCGCACCTGTTGGATATCGTGCCTCGCTCTCGATTAGGTATTCATTGCGCGCTTCGCGCTCGATAATGTATTGACCTAGCGCTACGCGCTCGGACACATAAGCCTGACACTTCAAGCTCGGTTCCTCTAGGTGTTCGTACTTCGTGTGCTCGCTATTGTTATGGCCTGCTTTTGATTTAATTATGACTGTTTTACATCAAAAGAAGAACAAATTTACTTAAGGTTTTATCGACCTTAAGGTACACATTCTCATCAAGAAACTCGCGCTTCGCGCTCGATATTTGTTTTGAAAATCATGTAAACCTCGCGCTCCACGCTGTTTCTGTTCATCGTATAATAGAAATCCAAAAGTTTGAGCGCGCTTACGGCGCGCGATTTGGTCGTCGCGCTTTGCAACGAACATATGTTATGTTCTATGTTCTTCAGATAAAAATGACCACATTTGTAATTGATTAAAATTGAAGAAGAAAACTCCTTTACTTCAGCGTATATTTCCGTATCTTTTTAATGAATCATACAATCAGAAAGATTTTTTCCAACTATCTGAAAAGGGGATAAGAAAACTACGCAGATAACAATTATAGTTTCATATGCCATGCATATTACACGCACGCGTGTGGATTTATTCTGCGCGGGTGAGGTCACTGATGCAGACATATGTGTCATCATATGCGACGCATATCGCTCGCATGGATGATAGTCGATGCACGCGCGAGAGTGAAATGAGACTTTCGTGCGACTTCACGAAGCGTACTAAAATAGTGTTCTAAATATTTATTAAAATATTTTAAATTATTAAAATGATTCTTTCATACTGAATAACGTTTATTTGAATTTGAATATACATAAACATAATAAACCTTAAAGGATCCCTGACAGTGAATCGCACAATGGCAAAACAACTTCTTTTCGACATGCAACAAAATAACCTACAAATTCGTAGAATTAAAACCAGGAAAAATAGGGGACATATATGCATTTTTTATGGTAGAAATAAAATAAAAAGGCACTTAAAAGTAAATACTTTAATTATTGAAAGAATAACTTACAATTTTGCTGAAGAATATTATACGCATATCTCCGGTTTTAAGACTGCAAGCACGCAATCACTTTTTCCGTGTCAGAAAAACAGAAAGGAAACCGCAACGATGGAAAGAGAGGTGAAATGAAATTGCGCGCGGTTCATATACATATATATACATATATATATATATATATTTCTTTTGTTGACTTTGTGAATATTAAAAATAGCATAATATGAGTAATTAATTATAATATAATCAGGTGAAAAAGATTTAATATTAAACATCGAGACGTTCCCTTCTGCTTCGTCTGCGTCGTTGTTTATTGTGCTTATTTCCTGGTTTGGGGCCATCTTCTTTTGAACATTTTCCTTCTCTTGTTTCAGGAGTCAAATCTTTCGATTTCTGTTCCGGATTCTTCATTCTTCTGCCTACGACTTTTTTCCACTCTCTTGGCGTTTCTTCGCCTCGTTTCCGTTTTTCAATCGGAGTGGCCGCCTGATTTTCAGCCTGATTTTCAGCCTTTCAGTGTCTTTGGAGTGCCCAAGCTGTTGTTATGGACATATGACTGGGCTTGGCTAGACAGACCGCAGTAGTTGTCGATCTCCTTGTGTTGGTCGTTCCGATTTATCTTTAACTGTTGGATCAATTCCGCCATGTACTTAATCCCTTTCTTCACCGTCTGACTGACCTGGGGCTCAGACTTCGTTCAACTAGTCCCGAAAAACACGGACGGACTGGAACTCGCCCGGGGCACTGCAGATTCCGACCTCTGCAGCCACCACGCACTCCCTGATCAAGGCCCGAAGGGTCTGGCTTCTGATCCCATGCTGCAGCTGACACCTCGACAGTGCAAGCACACATCAACCCCTATCTACGCCAGCGGGTGAGGCAGACGTGGTTCGGGGCACTCCCAGTGGGCCACAGCAGGAAAAAATTGTGGTTACTACAGCACAGACCATGAAGACGAAGAGGAAAATGAAGAAAATACAGCAGTGTGTACGAGCCCGACAGGGCTTTCTAGGCATTGCGGAGAGTTGTCTCAAAGACGTGCTCTTGGGCGAACACATCCCTACAGCAGAGGTATAGTCCGCTCTCAAGAGTCGCTCTTCGAAAAACCAATCCACATAACAGCAACAACAACCAATATTACCCTACATCCCCTTGCTTCCCACCATCCACACCACATTAACCCGATTTACCATGCCTATAAGATTAATTCCTCGTAGCACAACACGTCCCACAACTCGTCCTGCCTTAATTCCCTAACCCCGAGCTCACTCTTCTCGTAACGAAGAACAACCCACCCCCATACTTCTGCCAATATGCGTACACTCCCAACAACCACCACCTTCTTTATATCCATCCCTTTGCCCACCTCCCCCTTCATATGCTTCCCTTTACCCTGAATTAGTTTAGATGTGTATTAAATTGTATAGGTATATGTTTGTAAATATTATAATTAAATTGTATATTTGTATATATTTGTAAATATTATAATTACATAAGTTTTTTCAAGGGACTGATTTCAACGTTTTCCCCTAAACTAGGAATAATATTTAAATATTATGACTTTAAGTGAAAATCACAACCATTTTTGAATTAAATACAATTTTATACTTTATATATTTGTCTATGTGTTTCACTTATTTACAACCCATACCGTATCAAATAAGACATACCTTTGTTCTTGATGATTGCTTTTAAAACATTAA
The DNA here is from genome assembly GCA_011634705.1 of Andricus grossulariae. Classification (NCBI taxonomy): domain Eukaryota; kingdom Metazoa; phylum Arthropoda; class Insecta; order Hymenoptera; family Cynipidae; genus Andricus; species Andricus grossulariae. Next base: position 8,680 of record JAABKJ010014237.1, read on the forward strand.
TTAACTCGTATCTTATTTCTCAAATATGTATTTCTCGCTTTCTTTAATTCTTAATTGAAACAATTGAAGTAAAATCATATCACTATATCATTCTTTTTAGTATTAGCTTAGAACTGCGAAGCCATAACTCCAACTTTAGAATATTTCGTCGCACAGACCTTTAAAAATGCACCAATCCTTGTATCAAGACACATTTCCTAGAAACTCCCTCTTCCACCCCTTCTTATCTTCTATCAATAGACTCTAAACAAATACATGCGTCTAGCGAGATAAGACCCAGACGGCCGCGGAGTGGGGGTAGGTACCAGACGTCTGGAAAACACATAAGATGCGCAATAATTAAGTAATATGAATAATATTCTTTACCGAATCATCAATCTGCTTCGTACATAATATTAATTTCCTTAATTTTTAGAAATTTATTTAATTTAGGTATTAAGTTGTTATGACTGTATAATAAAAGTTTATTTATGAAAGTACATATATTCCTAATTGTATAATTTTGTTGAATATTTGTGATGTTTTGAAATGACTATCTGAAATAAATTTTTTAAATTATACGTACATATATTTTAATTTTTTTCTGGAATTTTTCTGAAAGGTAAATTGAAAAAATATATTGCATTTTCAGAAGTTCAATTTCAAATTTAAAGAAAAATTTAAAGTAAAAATTATTTGAATGTTTCAATGAAAATAATTGTTTAATGCTTTTTATTTTGTGAACTATATAATTAATTATTAATTGATCCTATTTAAACTTAAATTTTCTGGAATTTGTTAAAAAGATTATTACCGAATAAAACTTTCAGCAAGGAAAGTGAAAATTTAAGAAAATATATAAAGTAAAAATTATTTGAATGCTTCAATGCAAATAATTACTTAATGCTTTTTCTTCTTCATAGAGGAAGCTTTGTAATAGTAACATTTTCCAAATTTTTTAAATTCATTCAATTAAAGCTTCCTCAATTTAAAAATGTCTAATACAATATTCTAAGCAATCGTCCGGATAGTTTACTTACTCTTCAATAAAAAATATCAATATTATAGGTCAATAGATTCGACGCGAATCAATACATCTTTTCTATTCTCGTATCAACTTTAAATTATGAGAATGACAAAAGGACCCCGCACAAAATGTATTGAAAGAAGGTCTTGGTGGATTTTAATAACTTTTTGATATATTGTAGAACATGACCCCCCGAACAAAAAATCATAATGATAAAACCCCGAAAAATTGACAGATTTTCATCTGCACCGCGCCAAATGTACCCTTTCAGACCAGCATTCACGCTGCATAGAAGCTATTGGCGCGAAGCTCACTAAAAACACTCAGCACTCTGCAACTGTGATATTTTGTAGGTTATGGCCCCGTGAACAAAAAATCCTTATGACAAAACCCCGAAAAATGGACAGATTTTCGTCTGCACCGCGCCAAAGGGACCCTTTGGAGTAGCATGCACGCCAC
>JAABKJ010014238.1:0-10144 GCA_011634705.1 Andricus grossulariae
GGTGCTGCACATCACGTGCCACGACCTCGGGTGTCTGCGAGACTCTAGTGATTTCCGGGAATTCAGCCAGGATTTCCCAATGAGGTTGTGACCGATCTAAGGCGCTCACCCCGAAGATGCTTACGTTTTTTAGAAAACCGGCAGTGCTGAGACCGGTGGTTGTGTCCACTAAACGAGATTTATGCAGGAATGGAACGAGGCGATAATGCGCTAGGAAGTCGGCACCGATGATTGGGTAAGGAACCTCCGTTACGCAGAAGTTCCACGTAAAATCACGATGAAGGCTGATATTCGGTGAAATTCGCTTTTCCCGAATGTGGAAATACGAGTGTCATTTGCTGCAAATAAAATATCGTCGTTAGGTTGTTTTTTTGCTGTCTTGTCTACCGGCAATAGTGAAAGATCGGAGTCTGTGTCTATTAGGAAAATAAGTCCGGAGTTACGATCGCGGATATGGAGACGTTTGGAAGTTTTGCCTGAACCGACGGACTCCACGCGGGGGGACTCCCTTAGTTTACCGAATTCGATTTCTGGGTCCACGCGCGCGGTTGTTTACAACTATTTGCCTTATTACCGTATCTCTTATGATAAAAGCAGAATTTTTGTCCACCTCTGCTCTGAGATCGGTTGCAATTGTTTCGGTTCTGCAAATCTGAACACGACGGGTTACGTAACCGATTGGATTGTAATTTTGAAACTTGAGTTTTTAGTTGCTTGAATTCGTTAACAAGCCAGTCGAGTTTGGCGTCGGACGTTTCCAGAGAGGTTTCTTTTGTGATCGCGGCTGAGTTGAGTTGCGACATGGGCGAACTTGGTACGGCCGCTACTATTTTTTTGTCCGCTAAACGAGCCAAAGTTTGCAGATCGGCGCTTTCGTTGCCCGCTAGGATCGCTGTAACGTGCTGCGGAAGGTTAACCATGAAAATAGTTTTCATGGCCTCGTCGGTGCAGCCTCCGTCGTTGTAACTGCGCAACCGATTTAAAAGGACGGATGGTTTTCCTTCGAAGGACACTTCGCCCTTGAGAAGCCGACGGAGACCGATTTTTGATTTGGTCGTAAATATTCGCGGGAACCGGTGACGTCAGGATGTCCTTCACGCGCGCAATGACATCGCTGTCGAGATGCGAAATTAAGCAATCAGCCATAATGGCTTGGTCCGTGACATGTGCGCGACGACATGACGCTTCAACTTGCATAAACCATAATGCCGGATCATTACGAGAGAACGGTGGAATTTTCGGAACTCGGTAAGAATCAACGCGTTCACTCTGGTTGACGCCCAACTGCTTGAGGGTGCTGAGGAGTTCTTGTCCCAGATTTACTTCAGCATTCTGCCCGTTAGCCATGCTGTTTGGATTTGCGTTACGCGGAAAAAAAAAGAAATAAATCGCTACAGACGCGATCGCGCAAACCAGTAGCGAGAAGATTGTGAGCGCTGAACTGTCAAAATACCGACGCCAACGTGCGTACACCGGCTGTCAGTAATCTTGTTTTATTTAAATCGTGCTTAAATACTGGGTAGATGCAGATAACCCACGCTTGAATTATCGTGAACAATAATGAACGTATGCCATCGAACGTCGTAGAGTAATTATGATCGCAGGAAATCATACACGCCGCGCGAGTATTCGAAAGTTTGACAGGTGAGGTTACACCGCTGGTATTTGCCTGACTAAGTGACTAGTTGTCTTTTTTGCAGTAAATTTCACATTTTAATTATATTGCGAACGATGACTAGCACTGAAAACGTTAAATATTTGTCGGAGTAACTTAACTTTTAAGTAACGCGAAAAGACGTTTGAGAAAAACAATACTTATGATACGAGTTGCTATATCTTGATGACAGATTCTTAATTTGCACTATTACATTCGCGACGCGACAGAAGAAGGAAAAATTCACGACATTTTTGTAACGCGCACTTCACAGGAAATCGCGAGGAGTTAGGTTAAGTTTCAGATTACAAAAATTACTTACAAAGAATACCTTACTAATATCAGTACATATAATACATTGAGATATTTTTTTTCGAGGTTACATAAATTCCCGGAGTTGAAGTTTTCAGGAGCTTATCTGGCCTTTGTTTGTAGGCGAAGTACGTGCTGTCTTTGTTTAAATGGCAAGCACGTTGCAACAAGAAAATGGCGGCACCATTGCCGAACGAAGGAATCCAAAGCCAAAGTAAAATCCAATTTGTTAAAATCGAAAAAATGCCAATCGTCCATATATCATTGCTCAGTTGGTGGATTGGACCTCGAAGTTGGTAGCCATCACATTATTTTTGTAGAATTGTAATTTATACGGTCCAGAATTGGCCAAAGTTGACCTGACGCCACACCACGTTTCGACGTATCACGTCGGGTCATCATTTGTAGGAATCGAATACTCGATTAATAGATATTATAAGCGGCCTACGCCCACTGTGTAATGAGTGGTGAGAGACGTTAGTCAGACTTCATAATAACAAATAACTTTATCAAACTACAAGCCGTACATTGCTCGTACTGCGAGAACGTGTCTCTTGGCGGTGATGGCGACTGACTAAACGGAACTGTTTTTCTAGAGAGGAAACTCTCGCATCGCTTACGGTGCCTACTCGACCACGGGTCGAAAACAGTCGAAACTGCATGCTGCAACTTGTTTTGGCGGGAATTTTAAATTTGAATAAAAAATTCAATTTGTGATTTTTTTCAGTTTATTGACAAGTCCGAATGATTGGCTAATGCAATAGTATCACTGCAATTTAAATAAGTAATTCATTTCTTAGAATAATGACCGAGGTCTCGGAAGATGAAAAGGGTGCAAGTTATTATTATTATTATATCATATAAAATTATAGACTTGTTGTACATATTTGTACAACTAACTGACAAGAAAAATCGCCAATCATTCGGACTTGTCAATAAACAAAAAAAAAAGAAAATCACAAATTGCATTTTTTTATTACAATTTAAAATTCCGGCAAGACAAGTTGCAGCATGCAGATGCGACTATTACCGACTCAGTGCATTTTCGTAGTACGATTATGCTATCAGCTGTAATTTTAGGATGGCGTCAGTCGCCTACCTTCACACTTCACGTCGTTGCTACATTTTTCCACTCTCACTTTTGGGCAGTTACAGTACTTTTTTCGAAAAACCGCAGACTCACGCAATGTCCTGTCACCGCGAAACCCCTTTTGGGGTCCAGAAAATTTTCTAAGTGCATTTTTAAAACCTTAATCCTGATTTATCGAATCTTAGTGATACATTTTGAGTGCTCCAAAATTTCGCAATTTTTTTTTAACACCGTTCCAACAGCATTACAATTATTATTTGCTGTAAATAGTTTATTTGCATATTTAATCATTTCAAGAAAGCGCGCCAACAGTACCTAGTGGGCACCAAATTTGACGTCTTTACGAAATCTTTGGGACAACTTTACTATATCCTAGGTCCATTTCGTTAAGGTGTCTTTACGATGTCGTAAAGACATCGTCAGATCGTACTACGTCTTTGCGATATCGTAAAGACACCTTAACGAAATGGACATATGATATCGTAAAGTTCCTGGAACGTGTAAAACATCCGCCGCTTGGGAACGTTCCAAACATAAATTACCGTTATTATTATTATTGTCAATAAATATCGCGTAAACCGTAAGCGATAGGTCAAAATCGATCTCAGTTTATGATATGGATATCATATTATACATTGTATATGCGGTACTCAAAATTCAAAAATGACGTCCATTTTCACCTATCTCTTACGGTTTACGATATAGTTGTTGTTAAAAATAACAATAATGGAAGGCTCCCCTCAGGTCCCAATGGAACGTTCCACTGGAGCTTTCCCAAGCAGCGGACATTTTACACGTTCCGGGAACGTTCCGTGCTATCAGGGCGGTGGCTGACACGACGCATACTCAGTATGAAAAGATCCGAAAAGTGGTAGAACTGGGTAACGTAACGTCTCCCAAGCTACTTTTTAATATATGATATTTCTTTCTATTTCAGAAGTCATAAAAAAACTATGTGAGTTAACTTTTGATAATTTTTCACCCTCGCTGCCCTTCATCCCTAAATATCTTTGCGTATTTTGGAAGAAGCATATTTTTTTAAGTTTCATTCCACTTTTCCGTTACTTTGCTCACTATATGCCTATACCGTTGTCTCGATCACTTTCCCGGAGAAAAATTTTGAAATTTAAAAATATATTTCTTAAATATTGCAACTGCTATTGTCTTTATTTATAGCCCGAAATGTATTTGATACTCCAAGTTAATCATAAATATACGTGTCGGCTAAATTCCTCTAAAAAATAACATATTTCGTCGCTAAGAGATTCTGTAACTTGAATTGTAGAACCTGCCTGATTTTAAATGGATTCGATCCATATAAAAATTCAAATAATGTTTTTTTTTAAATCTGTTGTATAAGGGAAAAAATGTAGGGAATTTTTTCGTACACTTTTATTTGACTTTGAATAAGCAGAAAAAAAAACAAAACAAAAAACTCTTATTTAAATTATCATTTTATGAAGATGACTGAAACGAACCATTTCTTTCACATTGTGCGTAGTTTTTCATTTATTTACAATTAAAAAAATGGTCGGTTTGTTTATTTCCTGAGGGAGCATTGATAAAACTATCAATAATCTTGTTTGGAAAACGCTTTTTGACTAGGTGATTTATTTATTTTCTTGATTTGGCCATTTTTTGGATTTGCATATACTATCTAAGCTTCATAAACATACTTGTTTAATTTTAATAAGAAAAGTAAAAAGAATTTAGATTAAGAATATGCAAATAATGCAAATTTTTAACAAAAATAATATTTTTCAGTTTTTGAATGTAAAAAATGTCTATCCTAATGGGAACCTGAAGATATAACGTACAGTAACGTATACGTTACTTTTGGTTACAGATACTCAAAAATTATAACGCGCTAACATTACAATCCTTTATACTATCTACATACTTTTGAATTTCAACATTTCTTTCTTATGTAAAGTGATTGTACGCTTAAAAGAACCGACTTGAGAAGAAAAAAGAATATATGTATTACTTCTTTATGTTCTATACGCCATACATAATATTATTAGTATATTACATCACAAGTAGGGATATAGGCACGTCCTTACACGAGGTGCTCAATGTTCGCAGGACATGACCTTCGGTCATGGGTTTTCAAGTGGGCCTTACGAACATTGAATTCCATGTGAAGACGTGCGTAACCCTACGAGTGATGTATGATATTTTATTCGCAACCACCATGTTATGAGACTCTAGAGTCCCCTGAAAAGTGAGCGTTAGAAAGCCCTTTACGCTTTATCGAAATGGTGCGAGAATGTCGCACGAAGTGAATGTTTTTTTATTATGGTTTTTTTTGCGACGTAATTACAGATAATAGAAGATTTCACGGATTCTATGGTTCCAAATACAAAAATACGATTTATGTGTGTTAACAGTAAAATAAGAAAATACATTGTGCTTTATTCAATGGACATTTGTGAAATTAGTTATTTGACTGTGCGGCGGCGTTCGGAACTAATTATCTGCCGCTAGCTGCACGGTTCGTTAAAGGGCTATCTAACGCTCACTTTTCTGGGGGCGTTATTGGCTCATGACATGGTGGTTTCGAATAAAATATTTTTATTTAATTTTTATTTCAACATACAATTTGTATAATCAAGGTAAATAAAGGGTGTGAGTTTAAATGTGTATATTAAGACTGCAGACTGGTAATTCCAGGTAATTGTTGTATTTTCTTTATTCCGCTGTCTGATGCCTAGTTGCAAACATCGAACGAAACCGCGTTTATAAAATTTGTAGTTTGAAATTTTCTCAGCAGTGGACATAAACTCGGCATTAAAACAAAAATTATTTGTAGAAATAAAATATACTGTATTTTTCTATATGAATGCATTTTTATTAATCTTCATTTGTTTAATTTTTCTGACGATATACCTTAATTCGTTTACCAGGTTAGTCAAAAAAATCTATAATTGTTGTTTTTGAAGATTCCTTGGCTGCTCTGCTTACACTGTTTAAAAATAAGAGTAAAAACTGAATGAAATTAGCTTGTAAATTTAACGGCAATTTGCAATATTGAGACGTCTTTCTTTTGAGAATACAGCAAAAATGAATCATACGACTTTTATGATGCAAATGTTTTAGAGTAGTTTCTCATTGTATGCATTTGGAACACAAAATTTGCGTTACTAAATCTTACATTTCTTTGATGTAAGCAAAGAAGGGGACTGGTCTTCAAAGTAAACTCGACAAATAATGTATCTGGTCTTCAAAAATCAATTATATGGGTAATGTGACGTACATAGTACTTGCTTTCAATTTAAATGTAAATAACTGGTACAGACAATATAAAATTTATATAAATCAACACTAATGGATACTGTTTAACCCTCAGTTACCCCACGTGTTTTAGTACCCTTTCTTACTCCACGTCGCTTTCGGCGTACACCAATCCAACTGAGTCTGATTATCGGTTCAACATAAAATAGGGCCTTCAAACTTCCCCTACACCTACCTGGGTCCTGGCCCGCTCCCCTGGTTATACACAAATTGCGCCGCTTTTAAAAACCCTCTGGGTCATTTGGGCCCCCGTGAGGTAACTAGGGTTAACTCACTCTAGTATATATGATTTAATAACTGATTATATATAAATTCCTGTATACTGCAACGTATTCGTAATGGAACGAGATTTTCATTTATTTCATATTCATCAATAAATACGCGCATATGAACGATATTTTTCTTATGCAAAAGATCATTCTTTATTAAAGGAGTGCATTACGATCCTCTTATTTTTTCTTTACTTCAACGGCCGTTAGTGTGGATTGTTCGTTATCTCTGTCTACTACATAGTTCAGGGCGGCTGCAAATGTGTTCCATACCAAATATGGAGCAACCAAGTAGCCAGCAACTGGATTTATGCTATAAAAAGCGACTCCCATAGAAGCGGTGGTTCCCCAGAGGATGATGATCTCGTACAGTGCCTGCAATGTGTAAATACGTTTTTAACACCTTAAAAAGTATAATTAAAGAGAGGATGCGAATATTACTGCACGGCACTTCCCTGGTGGAACTTTCGGAGTGATATTGAGTCAGTTTGAGTCGAAACGACTCTGAATCATTCCGTTCGACTACGAACGATTGCGAAATCTGTTTCCGCCCTGATAGCACGGAACGTTCCTGCAACGTGTAAAATTTCCACCGCTTGGGAACGTTCCAGGAACTTCCGACTGGAACGTTCCAAACAGAAATTTCCGTTATTGTTATTATTATCAATAAATATCGCCTAAACCGTAAGAAATAGGTCAAAATCGATGTAATTTGCTAATATGGATATCAGATTACAGTGTAGTATATGCGGTACTCAAAACTCAAAAATGACATCCACTTTTACCTATCTCTTACGGTTTACAAGATAATTGTTATTAAAAATAACAATAACGGAAGGTTCTCCTCAGGTCCCAGTGGAACGTTCCCAAATGGCGGACATTTTGCACGTTCTATGCTAATAGGGCGACTGATTCCGGCATTCGGAGTGAAAGCTAAATTCAGTCCCAATGATTCCATCCATCATTCCGTCTGTATCCATCTGATAACGCAATGTCATTCCGATTGGCATTCAATGATACCGTACATCAAACACAATGATTCCGTACTACAATCAGAATGATTTCACACCAGTCATAATAAAATGTTAATTCCGCTTGAATCCGGCAAAATACTCGGGCTCATTCAAATGATTCCATTGTGTTCAACTCTCGGTCCGAATGTATAAAAATGAAAATCCATTGCGCCTGACTCCATGGGAAGACGCACATTTATTCAGAATGATTCTGTGCTATTTCGGACTCAGTTTGAATGATTCCGCACTTACCAGAATATAATTTTCATTCCGTTAGAATCCGCCGAATAATTCGAGCTCATTCCGATTGATTTCGTACCATTTCGAATTGATTCCGTGCAGAATTATTCGGAGTGAATTCGGAATGGCACGGAATCAATCCGAATGAGCTAGTTTTCTTCAATAGTCTCTTCTTTATATTTCTTCTCGTTATATTAATATTTTTTTTATACAAATAATTTTAAAAACCAGGTTAAACAACCACCGCAGGGTCCAACTGACAGCAACTGCCACCTATTAAAATGACCCTGGCTCCCAGCAGAATCGCGGTAAATCACACCTATCGCCACGTTTCACGATCGTGAGATGGGTGCCCTTGTGAAAAGAAATACCGATTTAACATCGATTCCAGACTAGATTCAAAAAAGGTTTAATCTTTTTATAGTACTTACCCTTCAGCCTATATACCTGCATTACTGTTGGGGCATAGAAATAGACACTACCCTCTTTCCCTGATATAAGGATAGCCGTCTGTATCAACAGACGAGTTACCTGAAAGTCCGAAGACCGTAGTTGGAGACCAGAAAAGACAGACCTATACGTTCCTACACCGTAATATTAAGTTGGTATTTATTTTCACGTGGGTGGCCACAGGACCCGACGAAATCAGAATTGCAGGACTGTAAAACCCTTGTGTGTCTGGAGGGTACGGAGCAACCCAAGGATAAAGACCTTCTGCATTCATCTCGCAAGTGCGTCGGCATGTTTATGGCACGTAGGTATGTTTTTGGTACGTAGGTATGGCTTTGAGGTTACGAACCAATAATCTTTTCGCACTTCCGAGAGCATCAATTACAAGGAAAATTATTTTAATCGAATATTTTGGGTGCAGTCACTGCAGCTACCTTTTAAGGTCTTGATACGCCTCCTCCTTTTATGTGTGTGTGTGTGAATTCGGATTTTTTTAATTGGCCAATCATTCGGATTTATTAGGAATCAATTTTCCGAAAAAATTCTAAATCATGCAGATTGATTCGGATTAAAATTTTACAAAACTCTTGTGGCGTCATTCGCACTCATTCGGAATAAAATGATACATAAGTCCTTTTGGAGTCAGTCGGAATCATTCGGAATGAATTTAGGAATGAAACGGTTTGGTTCGAATTGGATTTATAAAATTATTCGCGGACTCAAACCGACTGGATTCGGAATGATTAGGAAACAGAATTCGCATTCGCACGGAATGAAACGAATTCAATTGCTCGGAATCAAATGGTATTAGACGGAATCATTTTCATTCCAAATGAGTTCGCAACTTCCACTAGCCCTAGGGTTCTTACTAACTTTACTGCAGATTTTGGCCCAAACTTTGAAGATCAAGTCGTCACTAAGTCTTATATTGTACTGCGAGGTATCGATTGTTCAAACAATTGTTTTACACAAATAAATTATTTATTAAAAAAACTTCTGTAAAATACTTTCCGGAATTTTCGGACCAAACAAGTTTTTTTTTGCAATAACCACCTCGAAAGTTGGTGTATAAATGCATTTAAATCATCTGCAAAGTAGCTCATTGCAGTCAGCGATGCGAGAATAATATTGGCGCAAGTGCACTTTGAAATATAGTTATTTTGTACACTATCAGAGTTTGGAGGTTATGGTACAGGGAGCTTACTGCAATTATTTCGGAGCAGCCTTTAACTTAAAACTTTCTCCATGCTTATATTAAAATTAAAAAATATATACCCTGCAAAAAACATCAGATTGAAAAATATTGCTTCGCATTCACGAAATGTTCTCTGGAAATCTGTTTTGCGACAACCTCGGCTTGGGACGGAAGCACAATACTTTTTAATGTGAAAGTTCACATATAGCGTCTAAATCTTGAATACGTCTGAATGGGAAGTGAAAGATTTCGCGTTCAAGGCGTGTTAATGCGAGAGTTCTAATATGTTTCAATGCTAGAGAAAGCGATTGATTGCGAAACAGAAAATAAGCGATTGCTATATGAGTATTGAATCACATCCCTGCCGATGAAACGGCACTGGCGAACAGCACACGGCCGCCAGTGCCGTTTCAGTGCCTGTTTGTGCTGATTTCGGCACCTAAACGGCACTCAGAGTGATGCGACGGTCATATAATGGTCCTATTGTACTTGTCACGTACCGGGTGGGCAGAGGGATTTACAGTACTTGGCCGCCACCAACCGAATCCCTTTTTAAAATTTTCTTCAAATTATTAACACTTTTTTTAATTTATGAATTTTCTCACTATATATATACTGTCTCTTATA
>JAABKJ010014239.1:0-10144 GCA_011634705.1 Andricus grossulariae
TTCTCATTGACGTATATCACACATTATATGGTCAAATAGTCCAGAAATTTACCGTAACTCTAAGAAAATAGCGAAAAGTCGACTTTTGTCGATATTTTGAAACTTCAAAGTCAATTAGGGAGGGTAAAAAATATTGAAATGGAATTATCGCTATACAGGTATAAATCGACCTGCTTTGAACTATTTTTATTGATAATTTAAATCTCAAAAACAAAATTTTTGCTCTTCAAATTTGCAGAAGTGATTCGTTTTTTGTGATTTTTAGCTATATCTACGATGCGGAGACAGAAGGAATTTTTTTTTATGAAACTTTAAGGGAGTGTTTTTGACTCCCAAAAGAAAGTTTTCATTGCTATTAGAACTTCGAGCAAACAACTTTTTTTTCAATACGCCCTACTGTGCACCCTGTAATGAAATTCATTTTTTTCACACAAAAAGTAGTATATTTAAAATATGTAACAATTAATTTACAAAGTTTATTTCATTTTTGAAAGAAAATATTTTCAACATTTCATTCCGATATTGATTGTCCAAATCGCAGTTGCTCAATTTTACACCATAAATTAAATCTTTCACATCTGTTGCGAACATTTTATATGCCTAATAATAAAAAATTGAAATTGTTGACTTCAGATCACTCTAAAATTAAAATTGTTGATCCTTAGAAGTTTACATTTAAAATTTGGAGAGGTTTCACAACATTAAAAATTCTTTTTCATTTTATAGTTTTTATAACAAATTTTGTCATAATTAAAATTGAAATAATAGTAAATTTAGGATTTTGCACTTCTCGGTTTCTTCTCTTTGAACTTTTTATTGTCTCGCGATCATTCATAACCCAAAAAGAAAAAAATCACCTGATCTCTTTTTGAGAAAACTCAACTTTGTTCGAAATTGTCCTTTTCCGTTTAATTTAACTGTTTTTGATTACAAATTAAAATCTTGTTTTCAGTAAAATATCAATTATTACATTTTTGGTGAGAATTCATCTACTTTCGTTGAAAATTGAACTACTTGGTTGAAAGTTAATCTACTTTGTTAATTATATATATATATATATATATTCCTTATTTATATAATATAGTCTTTACAATATTGTAAAGGAATATATTATTTAAATAACTTCATCAAGGTGGCCATAAAACTTCATTTTAAAAACTCCCTGACTGTTCCCTGCACAGTTGTTCATTTTCCCTGTCCATTAATATTCGAAGACCAGCATTTCAATTATATAAGACTTTTAACATAGAATATTTTATAAGCAAAAAAAATAAACAAAATTTTTAAAATTCAAATTTTTTGTATTCCTTTCAATCAAAAAAGAAAGAAAGTCTCTTTCCAAAAGTACAAATGTTCGACCAACCAATTGAATTTTCGACAAAAAAAATTACTTTTTAACAAAACACTTGGGTTTTCAACAAAATAGTTAAATTTTTAAGTCAAAAGACGAATTTTTTAGAAGACATTTGAATTTTCAACCTGAAAAGTTGAATCTTCAATAAAAAGATGGCTTCTTAACAAAAAAATTGGTTGAAACTTGAAAGTTAAACTACCCCATACCTTCGAACGTTATTTTTGGATGACCCCTAAATAAATTGAAAAAAATTTTAGTCGGCACAAATTATGTAATACCAGGTATCACAGCGCAAATGGAGCTCAAGAAAGGGGAAATAGGGTAATTTTTTCACGAAAAAGGGAAAATAGGGGAAAGATTAAACATTTATTTTTACATGTCAGAAAGAACAAACAACCTTTTTATAAGAAATGTTATATATTTAAATAATTTTTAATGATTTTTCAATGATTTCTGTCATTCAAGAATTTATTAGTAAAGAACGGATATACTTAGCTCGTTGGAAATCCATTCACAGGGATATAAACAAATCCGAAAAATAATTAGTTAAATACACCATTTTAATATGTTTAACATCGTACTCATAAATATTCCTTTCCAAGATTTGTCACTTTTTCCTTACTATAATTAATACTTTCAATGTAAATTTAAAACTACACTCTTCAGTAAAGCGAAGTAAAAATGCTAAAATTAATCGAATCGTTTGAGCTGATAGCAAATTGTGGGTCGACGTCCAAAACAAGTTAAGAAAAAAAGTTTTGAAATCGGTCAAATTCGTCATAATTTTTGAACCAAAAGAAAAAATTCATAAATAATTTATTTAAGTGCTATAATGGCTTAATTATTATTCAATAATGGGTACACTTACTAATTTCAGAGAATTTTCCGAGTAATTCAAATATTGTATTTTCAAATATCGTACATTCAAAGAGAAAAGGGAAAAAAGGGGAAGTTTTTTGAGAATAGGGGGGGAAAGGGGAATTTCCAGAAAAAAGGGGAAACTAAGAAAAAAAGGGAAAGACTGTGCACCCTGCAATATAGAGGGGGAAGGGGGGACTTTGTAACTCAAGAAATAGTGGCATTAGCGGACAATTTTGAGAAAATAGTGTATTTAGTGTATTTATTTCGAAAAAGGAGAAAAGTAGTGTCACTCAAAAAAAGTGTTAAATAGTGTGAATAGTGTAGTGAGTCCGAGGCCTGCACTTACTTTTATTTGGTTTTATTTAAAGATTTTAATGAATTTCATCATAAAATGTTATTTTTTAGGTGCTTTTTTGGACAGGAGTGTCTGAGAAATTAGTTCCTCAAACAATTCCAGGTTGTAAGGATATTTGTCCTCTTGATGAATTTCTGAGTCTGCTCAAGGATGTCATTCCGAGTGACGAGGAGTATTACTGTTATGGAACTAAAGCTCATAATGCTTGCCACACAGACGAGGATGCATCTTCGGTTGCAGCCTTTCAGGGGCCGCTTTACTCACTCCTATTAGCAATCCTACCACTCATCTTTAGATTATAGATAACTACTTTTCTCAGATCGATAACTCAAACACAATGCGTGTATCATAATGCTGCTCCATATCTAATTAGTTCTTATTCATATGTATATAAACCTCTTTAATTTAAATCCGAGATACTGTAAGATTAACACGGCAAAAGGGCATAAGCGTCATTTTCTCAAAGATTAGATTATTAGCGGAATGTCCTATTTTCCCGGTTTTCAAAATCCAGAAAAAATAATTACCAAAACAGAAATTTCCCGAGAAGTGAAAAATCCCGAAAGAAAACAAATCTACCGATAATGTTTATTCCTCAACTTTTGAAACCCGAATTTTAAAATTCCCAAAAATAGTCAATTGTTAAATTTTCAAATTCCCGAAAATAAAAAAATATTCAATAGTTGTTTTTCTGTTAGAATAATCTTTTGTATCATATGAGTTATTTATTCTCAAGTATACTATTGAAAATCTTTTTTCTTCGGGAATTTGAAAATTCGGGTTGGAAAATTTCGGGATCAAACATTTTCGGTAATTTTATTTTCTTTCAAGAATTTTCATTTTTCGTAATATTTCTTTTTCTGTCATTACTTTTTTCCACATTTGAGACTTTAAAAATTCGGCAAAATGATGGCATCCATTATTGGCTCCTAAATATGATTATTATCGATATTATCTCGAAAATTCGGATAAATTCATATTCACATTCTGGAGAATGAATTTTTGTAAATAATTTGTTTCAAAATCAACAAAATGTATTTCTTGAAACACACGGCCTTTTAATAATATTGTGAAATTGCCGACAATCAAAAATTCCCGACAATTTATAATATTACCGAATTTGAAAATGCCCGATAATAGATAATTCCCGACAATTATGACATATCCGACACTATAAAATTGCTGATACAGTAAAATTTTTGAATTATAAAATTCCAACATCTAAATCACTAGAAAATTGTTTTAATATCAAATAAATAATGAAATATTAAACATGTTATTTATTATTTTTAAATAAAAAAATTAATTGTATATATTCCGGAATTTTATCATTCGAAAAGTTTTCTGTGTCGGAAATTTTATAGTTGCCGATGTTTTATGATTTTAGCAATTTTATTTCGGAAACTATCTATTATCGGGAATTTTGAATATTGGTGGGAATTTTATTATTCTGATATTTTCCAATTCGAAATTTATCATTCGTAAGTTTACCAATTTGGGAGTTTCAAATTGTCCGCAATTTTATAATTTCGGGAATGTTCTATTTCGAATATTTCGTGTTACGGGAATTTCATTTTTCGGGATTTTCAGTCGTTCCGTTTCTCCCCTGTAAAATAGTTTTAATTTCTTAATTTTAAGGACTCCGAATTTGTAAATATAAATATAAATATAGGATAATTCATAATGAACTAAGAACCGACGATATTATATATATAATAGCTATACATATTTGCTTTCAAACTCTTTTTCACATGAAAGCGCTCTGGAAATGAAAAAGTTTTCTGCTTCTGCATTAACAGTATTAAATACTTTATAGAAATTAAAAGCTAATAAAAAACTGTTTAATTAACGATTATTAATTCAATATGATTACTTTTTAATATTATCAAAAACTATTTTATCAAATCTCCATTGCATTTTAAATCTTGCACTATTAAAAAAACCATCTAATAAATCAAAAGAAAACGTTTTTATTATAATTTTCTCTTTTTATAAGCATTAGTTTTATTAATAACAGAAACAATGTTATCCTTTACTTTCAAACAACATTACTTTCGTAATGTTAATAATTTTGTTTGCAAGGTTTAAATCATCTTTTTAATTAATATACATTTAAGTCAGATAATATTAGATAAAAAATAGCATTTTTCTTTAAGTTCAATATTTAAAGTAATAAATAATGAAGGTATTAACTATAACATTTAGAAAATATACACAATAGAGTACAACCATTTTAAAATTATTATATTTTGTAGAAAATCACAATTTTCTGAAAAATTGTGGAAAAGCGTCCAAATTATGGAAAAAGGTAATTTCAAGTTGGTTTTTATAACAATTTTCAATTGATATTAAAGATTTTGCAAAAAAAAACATTTTAATCTACTAGAAAACTGAAGCGCAACAATTTTTCACGTTAACTGAAATGAAAACAGAACTGCAAATTAAAACCCCTAAAGTGAAACTCTTTTAAATTTTAAACTTTTACAATTGAAGCTTTAAAAATTTTGTATTGAAATTTTTTATTTAAATGATCAATAATTTACAGGTATAAAATGAAAGCCATAATTTTCAGTGCCCTACAGTAAAACATATCTTCCCTTTCAACTCACATTGATAAAAATGTTAAAAATTGGCCTCTTGCAATTCAGAAAAGCAACGAATAACCAAAATTTCCTCACTTCAAACTTGAAAAATAAAATGCCCGCCCTTCCTACTCGATTAAAAAGTTAAGAATTAAAACTTAAACTTTTCCAAATCAGAAAAAAATAAAACTTTATACCTTTCAACTCAATAGAAATTTTAAAAACAAGAAATGGCCTCTTTGAATTTAGAAAAAAACAAACAAAATTTTGGCCTTTCCAACTCTATAAAAGTCTTACAAATAAAAAAATGTCTCTTCCAATTCAGAAGAAAATGCGAGTCAAAATTTCCTCGCTTCTAACTCAATGGAAAAACTAAAAATTATCGTCCTTCTAATTCAGAAAAAAATTAAAAATAAAAAGTATTCCCTTAAACTCACTAAAAATGTTAAAAACAAGAAAATTCCTCTTCACATTCGGAAAAAAATTAAATAGTAAATACCAACATTTCTTTACTTCCTTTCAAAAAAAGAACTAATAAAGACTTTTTATCAATTTATTTATTTATATTTATAAATTCCAATTTTTTATATATATAAATCCTTTCAAGTTCAATTATTTTTATTTAAAGTCGTCCAAATAAATAGTTCATCGAACTGTTATTTTTACATCAAGCACTCTGAAATTTTAACGATTCAAGGCTTTCTATTTCAAACAATTCAGTTTTGAATATTTTATTCATAATTGCTCATTTTAAATAAACAGTCAAATATTGCTAAATATTTAAAAAAAATTCTTTTTGATAGGATTGGAAATTACTTTAAAATTGAAAATAATTCATAAAGTTTCTATCGGACGTTTTATTTTGTTTAACTAATAAGGCTTTCTAATTGGAACAGATCAATTTTCGACGTTAAAATCTGTAAATTGTTTACGTTTGAATAGATTCAGAATCTTCTGGTGCAATCAATTATTGTACATTTAATTTATATTGAATAACTTAAAAAGTTTTTCATTAAAAAATTTTTAATTCAAACGCTTTAAATTTTTTACTTTTTAAATCTTCAAAACTGCACATTACAGTTCCTTAAATTGAAAATGTACACTTAAAAATGAAGACTCAAACTAGTGAAACATCGTGATATAAAATTTGTGATCTTTTAAGTGATTGGATAGATTTTTCTTCTAAAATTTTGTAAAACTCCCGGTCAAGAAATAAATTCACTAGCATTTCACAGTTTTTGTCTGTCTCAAAAAATTCTCGGTCATTTTTTGGTTTCCTGTCCTGTGGTCACCCTGAATCAATTATATTCTATTGTGACATTTCAATCCAAGAAACCACTTACTTAAGTACAGAATTAGGGGTGTGCAAAAAACTCGAAACTCGAAGTTCGAATGAGTCGAGTCGAGCTTGTTCGCTTTCGAGTCGAGTCGAGCTGAGCTCGATTCGGTTCGAGTCGAGCCGAGTCAAGATCGAGCTTTCCAGAAAGCTCGAAACTTTTCGAGCACTCGAAACTTTCGAGAACTCGAACATCTTCGAGAACTCGACACCGACTTCTCGGATGTTTTCAAGAACTCGAAAATTTCGAGTACTCGAATACTTTCGAGCTACTCGAAAGTTTCGAGCTGCTCGAAAGTTTCAGGTTCTCGAAACTTTTGAAATTAACCAGAATTTTTTCAAACCTGACACTAGTAGTAGTACCTAGTACCGGGTTTGAAGAAATTTTTGTTAATTTCAAAAGCTTCAAGAACCCGAAACTTTCGAGCAGCTCGAAAATTTCGAGTACTCGGTTGTCTTCGAGAACTCGAAAATTTCGAGTACTCGAATTTCTTCGAGAACTCGAATGTCTTTGGAAACTCGAAACTTTCGAGAACCCGAAACTTTTGAGAACCCGAAACTTTCGAGCAGCTCGAAACTGTTCGAGAACTCGAAACTTTCGTGTGCTCGAAGCAGTTCAAGTTTTCGAAACTTTCGAGTAGCTCGAAAATTTCGAGAACTCGAAATTTCGAGCATACTCGAGTTCGACTCGACTCGAAAATAGTAGGCTCGACTTGAAGTATCGAGCTTTTTGCACACCCTTATACAGAATATTGTTTAAAGCAAGAAACTCGTGTATTTATGCGAAGAAATTATTTCTTTGGGCACCATTTCTTTTAGAGGAAGAAATATTTCTTGAGAATGTGAGATAATTATCTCAAAAATTGTTATCTTTAAAACTAAGAAGCAAAGAAATATTCCAAAGAAATATTTATTTAGTTCAATGATTTTGAGCCGTCGAATTGAAAAACATTTCCTTAGAAAAAAGTAGTTCATCGATGTGTGAAACAAATATTTTGGTTTCTTTGAATCAAAGAAATATTGAGATAATTAAAAACGATATTAAATGAGAGAAGGAGATATTTATTTCATAAAAGGGGGTTGGTACTGTTATTCCAATAGAACGTGTTTCCTTATATAATTTTATTGCTCGGAAGAGGTATTTCCTTTAACAGATAAAATAAAGTGATTAATGTAAAATACATATATTCTTCAAGAAAACAAACATATTTTTTAAATAACTTGATCATAGTGGCCAGACAAAATTTATTTTAAAAATTCCCTGACTTTTCGCTGAACAGTTTTTCATTTTGCCTGGCCATTCATATTCAAAGACAAGGATTTCGATCTTGTAACATTTTTAACATAGAATATTTTATAAACGAAACAAAACAAAAAAATTTCATATGGATATTTAAAATTTAAAATATAAATCTTTTTCTCAACCAAAAAAAAAAGACATTTCTAGTACCATAAAACAAGAGTTTTTAACCCAAAAGTGCAAATTTTCAACAAAACAGTTAAAATTATAAACAAAAAAAAAAGTGATTTTTGAACAAGATAATTGAATTAACAACAAAAATTTTAATTTTCAACAAAATACCTGAATTTTGAAACCAAAAAGACTCGTTTTTTAGAAGTCAGTTCGATTTTCGACCCGAAATGTTAAACCTTCAACGAAAACATGAATTTCAAATAATGTAATAGTTGATATTTCAACAAAAGCAACAACTAAATATTCAACCAAAGAGTTAAATTTTCAAACAACAAAAATTCTTATGAAAAAGAATGTGATAGTTGATATTTCAACCGAAAAAGATGAAATTTCTTCCGAAAGGGTTGAATTTTAAAACCAAAAAGACGAGTTTTTAAACAAGAATATTAAAACACGAATTTTCAACAAAATACATGAATTTTCAAACAAATAGTTGAATTTTCATTTTCCAGTTTTCGTTCAAAATTTATCCCTCTTTGTTGAAAATTCAAATATTTGTTTGAAAATTCCTGTAATATGTTGAAAATTCATCTTTTTTGGTTGAAAATTAATTTTATTATTTGACAATTCGTCTTTTTGGTTTTAAAATATTCATCTATTTTCGTAGAAATTTCATCTTTTTCGGTTGAAATATCAACTATTAAATTTTTTGTTAATAATTTATCTTTGTAAATTGAAAAGTCAACTATTTGGTTAAAACATCAACTGTTTTGTTGAATATTTAATTACTTTTTCAAAATTCAAATCTATGGTCGAAAGTTTGTTTTTTCTGTTGTTGAAAATTCAACTTTCCGGGTTGAAAATTCGACTGTCTTTGGAAAATTCGTTTCGTTGGCTTCAAAATTTAACTATTTAGTTGAAAATGCAACTGTTTTTGATTGAAGTTTAATCTTTTGATATTGAAAATTCGACCATTTGGTTAAAAAATCATCTTTTTAGGTAGACAATTCAAGTATTTGATTAAAAATTCAACTATTTTGTTGAAAATTTCATTATTTTTAAGAAAATTCAAGTATTTTGTTAAAAATACATTTTTTTTGTCGAAAATTCAACTGGCTTGTTGAAAAATTATATTTTTGGATTGAAAAGCCCTTTTTTATGTTTCATAGTAGAAATGGCATCTGTTTTGGTTGGAATAAATAAATCTGATTTTTTTTCGTTTATAAAAGATTCTATGTTAAAAATGATTTTTTTTTTTGTTATTTGCATGGCAGAACACTATTAAATATTCATTTATTACAGCCAATAACGATACGACTTCGCCAAAGGAATATTTCAGGTGAAATAAATTCCTTAGATCCAAATAAAACATTTCTTTGAACTGAAGAAATATTTCTTTGGCCACATTCTGCTTTGTACCATTTCTTTGGTTCAAATAAAATTATTTTCAGTGTAATTACAATACCTACTCTAACAGATAGTACCTAAATGTTGAAAAAGAGTTGAATGGCATGAATTACTCCTTTTATGACCAACTGTAAATAACCTCCAAGTAAATGCATGCGTGCTATGCACTATACGGTGCGTTATCGCGATAATGAAGCTGCAGGTACGTATGCTTACTGCTTCTCCAACGGGTTTCCTAGGATGTCAGTAAAGCAACTATGTAAAATATCCAATAGTGTTATAAATTATAGTTATTGCGAAGATTTGCACCATAAAGCGATGCTAGCATCGTCTACTCTGCAGATGTTTATGCAGACACAATATTTTGCCTCAATTAGTGGCACTTGAAAATGTTCAGAAAAAGTTTATATTACACTAATAAGGAAGCTTGTAATTACAGAGACACGTGTATGGACCTTCCGCATAAAATGCACGTAACTTTATTATTATGCAACAATAATAAAAATGTCAAATGTTACAATCTTAGAAATTATATATTTATAAGAACGAAGTGTCTCGTCTTGAAAATTCGGGACGACTAGTTCATACCAACTGTGCCAATTTTTCCGGACGACTACACTGAGAAAAAAAATTTTTTGATCGAAAGAAATGCATTTCTTTGATTCCATTTAGTTGATTTAAAAAAACCGTTCCCTTAATTCTACTGAATATTGTTTAAAAGCAACAAGCTCATGCATTGATTCGAAGAAATCATTTCTTTAGGCGCCATTTCTTTAAAATAAAGAAATATTTCTTGGTCTCAGAATATGAGATAATTAACTCAAGGAATTGATAT
>JAABKJ010014240.1:0-10144 GCA_011634705.1 Andricus grossulariae
TACCAAGAGAGATGAATCGTAAAACCAAAAAAAAAATTTTCAACCAAGAAGATTGATTTTCTAACAAAAAATACGAATTCACAACAAAGTTCATGAATTTTCAAACTATATAAACAAATAATTTCTAAATTGTTTTTATTTTAATTCATTAATACATTTTCAATCCAAAGGACGAATTTTTAACAGAACAGTTGATATTTCGACCAAAAAAGATAATTTTTTAACAAAATTGTTAATTTTTCAACAAAATCATTATATTTGTGACAAAATAATGAAACTTTAAACCACATGGTCGAATTCTCGAACAAAAAGGATTAAACTTCAACCAAAAACAGTTGCATTTTGAACAAAAATAGTTAAATTTTCACACTATATGAACTAATAATTTTTAAATTGTTTTTATTAAAATTTATTAATGAATTATGATTAGATTGTACAATTTCATCTATGTTTAAAGGAATAATTGTAGAATATCTCAACCTTCTAGGATCAAATTCTAAATGCAGCTATCCTCCTTTAAAGCGTCACTTTAGAGCACTCAACGTTTCCAACGAAGTAGAATAGGTGTTTACAGTCGCTGTCTGTTAGCGTTCACAGTACTTCAGTAATGGAAAGTTAAACGAAAATTCTAGAAAAAAAAACTTTATTCCTTTTTAGAACAACTAACAACACTTCAGCTCGTGTAAAAAAAAAGAAAAAAAAGTTGCAGTTAATTCTCAAGAGCTGAGAAGTATTTATTCATTAAGCTTCTAACAGTAACTGTACATTCTTTTTTTTAATTAAGATTCTTCCTTATAATTACACAATTTAAAGAAAACATCAGTTAGTAAGAATATAATGAAATTTAATAAGTTGAATTAATTTTTTATTTTTTATATAATTCAAATTTAAATGTAATGCGTGATGAATCACATTTTTAATTCGGTTTGAGAGGAAAAATCACTTTTAATTCGAAATGAAAATTTCGAATAACGATTTTTTTTGATAAAGTCTCTCAGCATTTAAATTGGAGCTCAAATTGAATTTTAGTAGATTATTATCAGTTTCTTTGTACGGTTATATAAATATAAAATTCGCAAGATTTTTGAGAAAATCCAAACAGATTTTTGAAGATTTGAAGCATCTAGAAAATTTCTGTTAATTTTTTTTTATTTCGCAGAGTTTTACAAATGTAGGGGAAGACTTGAGTCAGATTAAAAATTATTTTAGACTTTTTAACCTTCTCAAATATATTTTAAAGTGAAAACTTTTTGATTCTCTTGGAACCTTTCAAAATTCCTTGAAAAATTATTTTTTTTTTAAAAACCTTCAAAAATCTACATTTTGTTTTAAATTGTTTGAAATCTTTCAAACAAATCTTGAAAACTTTTGAATATCTTTTTAAGTTATGTGTTCGAATATCCCCTAAAAAATTTCAAAATCCTGCAAAATTAACGAAATTGCCTTAGAAACTTCCAGATACCTTTTCGAAATTTTCTTGAAATGTTTCGAAATCTTTTTAAATATTTATTTAAAACTAATTTTTCATAATCAAAAATTATTCTAATTTCCCTAGGAATCTTAAGAAACAGCAGATTTTTAATCTTTTGAAAACTTCGAAAATTTCTCAATATCTTTTAAACTGACTCGAATTGCTCCTAAAATTTTGAATAATCGTTCAAAATTAAAAAAAAAAAGGAAATTCCTTGATTAGGAAATTCCCAAATCCAAAATGGATTGATAAACCTATTTTTTATTTTCATATTTAATTATTATTTGAACTATTTTTCATTTGTTCAGACTCGAGAATTTTCAATATCAATAATATTATAAACTGCCAGGAACATTATTATTCCGAAATTGTCGGCAATTTTCTATTTCGATTTTTTTTCGGAAATTTTACAGTGTCGAGAGTTTAGTTTTTGGGATTTTTCCGTTGTCCCATTTTTAGAAACCTTTTGAAGCCCTTTTAATTTTTCTTTAAAAATTATTTTTTCAAAATGAAAAATCATAAAAATTTTCACAGGAATCTGAACAAAATTTGCTTATTTATTATCTTGAAACCTTTCAAAATTCTTAAAAAGCTTGAAAATTGTATTTTCATACCTTCAAAAATCTACATTATTTTTAAAATTTTTGAAATCATTTGAAATTTGAAATTATTTTTGAATTTTAAAATTATTCGCATTTTTCTTAAAACTATAAAATGCTGAGAAATCCAAAAAATTGCCTTAAAATGGGTTGAAATCCTCAGAAAGCTTTAAAATTTTATTTCGAAATCTTCCAAGAGAAATATTTTGTTTGAAAAGTTTTGAAATCTTTCCAAATTTAAAATTATTTTTGAATTGTTCTAAAACTTATAAATATCTTTCAAGATCATCCTAAATTGCCTTAAAATCTTCTAGATTCTTTTTCGCAATTTTTGGAAAGCTTTTGAAATGTTTTGAAATCTTTTTTAATAATCTCTTTGAATTAATTTGTAATATTGAGAAAATCATTTGAAATTTTCCGATGAATCTTACATTTCGTTATTTTCATTTTTTAAAATGATACTAATTTTTCCCAACTTTTTTTTAATTCTGCAATGTAAAAAAATGTGCTCTAAAATCTTTTAAATAGACAAATTTTTTCTAAAATTCTGTATTCTTGCATAATTGAAAAATGTTGCTTTAAAATTGTTGACCTTCTGTTTCATATTTCAGGAAACCATTTCATTTTGAAATCTTTCCAAATTTAAAATTATTTTTGAATTTTTTTAAGCTTCTAAATATCTTTTAAAATGATTCTAAATTGCCCTGAAATCTTCCAGATCCTTTTTCGACAATTTTGGAAATCTTTTGAAATGTTTTCAAATCTTTTTAACTAATCTCTTTAAATTAATTTTTAATAATAAAAAAATCATTGAAAATTTTCCGATGAATCTTACATTTTACTATTTTCATTTTTTTAAATAATACTAGTTTTCCCCAACTTTTTTTTAATTCTGCAAAGTAAAAAAATGTGCTCTCAAATCATTTAAATAGACAAATTTTTTCTAAAATTCTGTATTCTTGCATAATTGAAGAATATTGCTTTAAAATTTTCGACATTCTGTTTCATATTTCAGGAAATCATTTTGTTTTGAAATCTTTCCAAATTTAAAATTATTTTTGAATTTCTTCAAAACTTCTAAATATTTTCTAAAATGACTCTAAGTTGCCTTGAAATCTTCCAGATTATTTTTTGACAATTTTGGAAATCTTTTGAAATGTTTTCAAATCTTTTTGAATAAACTCTTCAAATTAATTTTCAATGATAAAAAAATCATTTAAAATTTTCCGATGAATTTTACATTTTATTATTTTCATTTTTTAAAATGATACTAATTTTTCTCAACATTCTGTTTCATATTTCAGGAAACCATTTTATTTTGAAATCTTATCCACTTTCCTCCTAAAATTCGTTTTTCAAAATAAAAAATCATTTGAAATTTTTCTAGGAATCTTGAGAAAAAAATTGTTATTCTCTCGAAACGTTTCGAAATCCCTAAAAAGCTTCCTTTTTCAAAATCTTCAAAAATCTACATTTTGTTTCAAATTTTTTTAAATCTCAGCAAAGAACAAACTAAAAACAGCTTGTTACAAGAACTTTTTAAGAAAAGAAAAAAACAAAAATTCTATTTTCAAAATACATTTTGAATTCCTACTAACTTACTTTTTTTTCCGAAGGAAGAAAGAATGCTTTTTTCTTTCCAAGCTTTTTCTTTGGATGAAGGTACTAAGGGTTGATTTTGCCTCATTGGGGTATAATAAATTCATCCCTTGTATCAACGTCGATTCGTGAAAATCTTATTTAGACTTTTATCAAAAAGGTAAATGCGAAAGAACAGTGGCCCTATATACTTGTTGTATTTCTAAGATCTTGGGGTTCTTTTTTATTATTTTTATTATTACGATTATTATTTTTTTCTGCCTCTATTTCCCCAATGATTCTTTCAATTTATCGCAATCAATATTTTATACTAGCAGTAAATTCAACGTGTGCTAAGCGCGCGTGCACCTCCTGGATTTTTCTTTTCTAGTATTAGAAACACAAACAATTTAAAAATCCAGAATAACAAATTTTTTAATTTTTAGTGTTTAAAAAAAATTTTTAACGATTTAAACTGAATTAATAAATAAAATATGATGGAATATCGGTTGCTGGATTTATTTTCTAAACGAACAGTCCTTTTTTTTAATCATGCGTTTTTTTGATTTTGTGACGAAATAAATTTAAAGAACTAATATATTTTAAGAACTAAAAAAAAATTAATTAAAAATTAATAATTAGAAGCACTTTAATGAAAGCCACTAATTCATTATCACATCAAATTATTCAATTTTTACTAAGTTTGATCTAAAATTCTTTCGAATTTGAAAAGTTTAATTTTTAATTTTAATTTTTTATCCTGGACTGAAAGAGAATATTTTTTATCTTTAACATTTTTATTGAGTTTATAAGGAAGAAATTTAAAAAATTTCAAATAAAGAAGGTAGTTTCTTTATTTTAGACATTTTTATTAATATTTTAATTGAGTTAAAGCGTGGCAGATTCTTTATTTTTAACATTTTTTTTATTATGCAAGGGAAGAATTTTTTATTTCCAATCTTTTTCTGAATCGAAAAAGGAAATTTTTTGATTCTAAACATTTTCATTAAGTTGAAAGGAAGGCAAATTTGATATTTAATTTGTTTCTAAATTGGAAAAGGGAAGTTTTCTTTTCAATTTATTTCGTAATTCGAATAGGTATATTTTGTATTTTTAACATTTTTATTTTGTTGAAGGGAAAAAATTATGCAATTCTCACTTTTTTTTTAAATACAAAGACGGGAGTTGTTCATTTTCATTATTTTTTTATTGGAAGCGACACATTTTATGGAATATTCAAATGGATGAGTTACATTTTCAGTAAAATAATTAATTTTAGCCATGAAAACCTTTCATTAAAATAGTTTGTTTTAATTGGAATAGTTAAATTTTCACTAACAAAAATTAATTTTCAGCTAACGAGAAAACGAATTTTCAATAAAATAGCTCATGTTCCAACAAAAGTGATGAAATTCCAACTAAATTGATAAATCTATACCCGAAAGAATTGATGTTTAACAATAGAGTTCAAATTTTAACTAAGTAATTCAATTTTAATTTAAAAAAGATTAATTATAAGCGATAAATATCGTAGTTTATATTTAAACTTAAAAAGATTTTAATTTTTAATAAAAAGCAGTTGAATTTAACAAAAAAAGACGACTTTTCAAAATGAGTTGAATTTTCACTAAGAAAAATTTGTCAGTCAAAAGAGAAAAAAGTGTAAACAAATTGTTGAATTTCAAGCGAAAAAATGAATTTTCAACCAAGAAGATTAATTTTCTACTAAAAAGAACGAGTTTTCATCAAAATACATGAATTTTCAAGCAAAAACGATCAATTTTCAACCACAACTTGAATTTGAAATTTCAATGACGAAATATCAATTTTCAATCAAATAAAAATACTTTCGACCAAGCAGATGAATATTAAACTGAAATTATGAATCCTCAACAAGAATAGTTAAATTTTAAGTTAAAAAGTTATATGTAAAGAAAAGAATTTCAACGAAAGAGATGAATTTTCAACCAAAAACGATCAATTTTCAACCACAACTTGAATTTGAATTTTCTCTTAAAAAATATCAATTTTCAATAAAATAAATAAACTTTCGACCAAAGAGATGAATATTAAACTAAAATGATGAATCTTCAACAAGAATAGTTAAATTTTAGGTTAAAAAGTTATATGTAAAAAAAAAAAGAATTTCAACGAAAGAGATGAATTTTCAACTAAAATGATGAATATTCGATATAAAAAAAAAATTTTAATCAAAGTGGTTCAACCTTCAACAGGATAGATCAATTTTCAAACAAAAAAGTTAAATTTTCAACAAATAATGTAATAGTAGATATTTGAACCAAAAAAAGAGTTTAATTTTAAATATAAAACAGTTGAGTTCAACCTAAATATAGAATTTTTAACAAAACATTAAAATTTTCAACTGAAATGATGAATCTTCGATAAAAAAAAAGATTTGTTAATCAAATTTTTTCAATCTACAACCGAATAGTTTAATTTTCAAACAAAAAAGGTGAATTTTCAACGAATAATGTAATAGTAGATATTTCAACCAAAAAAACTGTGCAATTTTAAATACAAGACAGTGGAGTTCAACCAAAATGTTGAATTTTTAACAAAACATGTACATTTTTAACTGGAAAGATTAATTTTTAATAATTTTTTTACAAGAAAATTATTGAATTCTCAAACAAATAATAAAAATTTTCACTAAAAATATAATATTTAAGAAAAAGCAACTGCAAACAAATAAATAGGAATGGAAATAAAAGGCAAATAAATTACTGATAAGAATATTAATTTTCAACAAAAAAGAATCAATTTTCTTCCAAAACTAAAATAGTTATTCTCTAACAGTTAATCTAATAAATATAATAAAATAAAATGAAAGTAAATAAAAATAAAATAAAAAAATAAATTATTCATTCATATATATAATAAAAAATAATATAATATAATGAAATAATCTCTAACAGTTAATATCTGCTTTAAATAGAATAGTTAAATTTTCAGTTAGGAATGTTAATTTCAAACGAAAAAAAGGAATTGTCAACAAAATAGTTAAATACAGTAATACAAAGCTGATTTTACCAATGAAGATTCCTTATTATTCAATCTTATATTATTATTAAAAGAATTGGGCACGCTTTTGAAGAAAATTTTGACTTTAAAAAAATATTCCCTGCCAATTTCAGGTTTCCCAGGTTTTCTAGGTCGAGTAGACACTCTGTAATATGTCCAACACTATGCTACAAGTGGGAAAATGTTTTTCATGGAGAATATAGAATTTTATAAGATGTCAAGCTGACGTATAGGTTTAATAAACTGTCAGATTGACATGCGATGGAAAAAGTCGCGATTATTATCAATAATAATTTAAATTTACCTTTTTTATCCAAAATTTACTAATCTTTTTGATTGAAAATTAGCACTTCCTCATAAAATAATTTTTCCACGTTTTAAATAAAAGCCGAACATTTTTGTTATCCAAAATATCATTTCGCAAAAATGACCAATTTACTCTGAAATTTTTAACATAATCGCTCGCCTTGAGGTTTCACAAAAATGACAAAACTGTAAAAAAAAATTGTCCACAAAAATATTTAGTATTATAATTTATAGATACTCAGAAGATTTTCTCCTAGGAATCAGCGAAATGGCATGATAGAAATTTTAAATGAAAATGAAGATTAGTGATTTTATGAAATAAATATTGTGATTATTAAAAAATAAAATATCGGATTTAATAAATTCGACTTACCATAAGCTATATTTCGCACGATTTTCTGCTGATCATCAGAGGAAGTAGAAGTTATTTTAATGATTGTCGATACGTTTTTGTATACAGATCAGTGCAAGTCTTACTTTGATTAAAATACTACATATTTAAAATAAATTTTCCTACACAAAGCCTTATAGATTTTAATTATAATTGCGTCATGCGCTACTAATAAAAGCGTTAATACCGTTTAACTATAGCTTATTATTATTTGTTATCTATGCAAAATCTATTGCACTACATACATTTGTCATAAATATGTATCAACTAGTAATTTCTACTTGTTAGTATTAATTTAACCCTTTTATATGGATTTTACAATTTTTCTACGAAATATAATTAACTCTATTGTTAAAAAAATATTGTTAACAAAATAAGATTATCGTTCGCTTAAGCTTTGAAAAAGGATCCGGAAAAATTATCACGTGTTTCTCGATCCGCGTGGCTTTGTGATCAGTTCTTTACTTTTCCGACTTTGCTCTTTTTAATATTTCATTCACAAATATTAATTCCTCTGGATCAAAATCTTTATGGATAATTTCTTATTGTTGTAAATCTTTTTTTATCAGACGAAAGCGATTTTCTGACGTGCGAGACAATATTTTTCGATTTGAAGGGGACTTTGTGACTTTTACAGATTTTATTTTTGAATTTTCGGGACTCACGTTGGAATGCACGTTTTTTTTGGCTTTTTTTGGGCAAAATGAGGTTTAATTTTTTGGAGATGTGTCACCGCAAACGCTTGCACTCCGACTGAGCTGGTTCAACGGTTCAACTTCAACCTGCCCTCGTTAACTTCCGGCTCGCGATATATAACGTTCGGGGAGTTTCGGTGCCTGCGCTTCTGATATGGCTCCGGTTGTTCCCGTCTGACTCAAAACAGGCTCTATCACTTATCATTTTGTCAGGGAACAATACCCGGTTGACAGGTTCATGAATTTCCATTTTCGACCCTTGAAAAACAAAATAAGAAGAATCGAGATCTGACCCAACCAATGACGAGGAGAATTCATTTGCGTATTACGCCGTACACTTTACGCAATATAGGGGAGCGGCGGCGAATGCGGCGCAGCGGCTAATGTGGCGCGTTCGAATTTTCGAATATTAACGCATTTTCTGCCTGGGTAGGTAGTTTCATTTCATGTATATGTTACAGGCAAAGTATATAATCCGATAATATATATATAATCCCTAGGCATTATATATAATGCCCAGAAGAGATCAGGCAAAGTGTGTAATAAATATTCTCCATCTTAGCTGTGTTACCTTTTGTTAAACTTTCATAACTTTAGTGATTTCAAACATATTAGGATGCATTTTTTTGATGATTTATAATAAGAGGCAGTTGAAAAAATAAATCTGTTAAAAACAGAAATTTAATAAATTTTTGGATTTTTTAGAAACAAATAGCATCTCCCTTAGTTTTCGAGAAGTAATTAAAAATGCATTGGCATTTTTAAAATTTTTTTATTTTCATATGTTCAAATACGAATCAAAACTTATTTTTTAAATATCGCCCTCAGAAGTCTGTTTTATAGGGCCTCAAACAGTCCAATAGGTGTAAAATTATGTTTTGCGAATTTTTGGCTCTGATTATTCATAATGCATAAAATACTACTTTCTGTTATTGATTAGATGTTTATTTACATTGATTAAGCAATTAATCATAGTTTTCAGGAATTTTCACTTAGAATAGAGTTCGGAAGTCGTAGCTTTTCCGAATTTTTAACTTATTTTCAAATTTTCGATTATAGTGAGGTAATAATTAATTTGAGTTCACAAAAATATTTTTTCAAACAATTTAGTATTGTTTTTAATAATATTACTTTGAATAATGCTAGAAAGTTGGGGTTTTTGATAAAATATTCAACATCTTTGACACTTTTCAATTAGTGTGAGGTAATAATGGATACAATTAAACAAATGTAATGTTTTTTAACATATTGTTATTGTTTATAACTATCTTCTTCTATAGTTATGCTAGATATTTGTTGTTTTCTTCCTGAAACTGTTAAATTATAGTCCACTTCGTACTTAGAAGGAGGTAATAATTAAGGAAAATGAGAAAATTGAACATAAAGTTCAAAATTTCACAATAAAACCGCAGCTCACAATCAGTAATATTAAAGATAGTTATAAACAATAATGATTCATTCAAACAATTATGTTTGCTAAATTGCATCTACTATTACCTAACACTAATTGAAAAGTGGATAAAAAGTGGAAAATTATAGAAAAACTGCAACTTTCTAGCATTATACGAAAAGAATATTGTGATAAATAATATTAAATTGTTTAAACAATTATTTATGTTGAATTTGATTTATTATTGATTGGCTTCAACTGAAGAGTTGATATTAGGCTAAAAATTTTGGAAAAAACTGCGACTTTATAAATCAAGACTAAAAGAAATTGCTAAAAATAATAATAAATTGTTTGAATAATTTATATAAGCATCTAATTATCAATCAAAAGTAGCATTATTAATTATCTGCATAAAAAAATGCAAAAAAATCATAATTAGCGCCAAAAACTCGCAAAACTAAATTTTTTATTCACAAGGTTTTTTTGGAACCCTTCAAAACAGACTTACGGGGGTGATATTTAAAAAATAAGTTTTTATTTGTAGTTAATGGCTAATTCAAAAAAAAGTTGAATTTTGACTCAATTTACTTAATATTAACGATTCTGAATCAAATTTACAAAAATGTATATTTTTCTTATGGGAAATCCGTGTTAAACTTCATGATTTGACAT
>JAABKJ010014241.1:0-10144 GCA_011634705.1 Andricus grossulariae
TTTCAACATAGTTAAATTTTTCACCAAAATGGTTCAATTTTCAACAAAAAAGATTAATTTTCAAGCAAGGGGATTAAATTTGTACCAAAAAAACACGAACTTTTAACAAAATACAAGAATTTTCAACCAAATAGTTGAATTTTCAATGAAGAAGATTAATTTTCTACCAAAAAAGACCAATTTATCACAAACTAAATGAATTTTCAACTAAGAAGGTAAATTTACAATAAAAAATAGAATGCTTAAATTTTCAGTTAAGAAAATTAATTAGAAAAAAGAATTAGCCACAGAATAAAAAGAATTTTGAAGAAAGAACATTAATGTTCTACCAAAAAAGATGAATATTTAACAAAATACATGAATTTTCAGTGAAACCGTTGAATTTTCAACGAAAAAATGACTTTTCAACTAAATTGCTGAATTTCCTAGGAAGTAGATTATTTTTTCACCAAATAGTTAAAGTTTCAACCAGAATCATGCATTTTTAAAGAAAAAGATTCATTTTCGCCCGAAAAAGACGAATTTTCAACAAAATGGAATAGTTAAATTTTCAGGCGGAAAAATAATTTTTAACAAAAAAAGAAAAAGAAAAATTGTCAACAAAATAGTTGAAAATCATTTGGATTACCTGTGTAAATTACTCCGAATTATCTGAATTACTCTTGACTAAAAGTTAATTACTTGGATTACTTAAATGACTTTTAATTAGTCCGATTACAATTGGATTACGCTGGATTATAGATAGATTACTTTAATTACTCCTAATTAACTGGATTACAAGTTAATTACTTTGGATTACAAGTGGATTAGAACTGGATTACTTCATATTATAATTGGATTATGAGGCATTACATGTGGATTAGTCGGATTACAAATGGATTGTTATAGGATTACCAGTGGATTACTCCTAATTAATTGGATTAGGCGGATTACTTAAGGATTAAACTGGATTACAAGTGGATTAAACTGGATTACAGGTGGATTTAACTGGCTTACAAGTGGATTTAACTGGATTACAAGTGGATTACTCCTAATTACTTGGATTAGACAGGCTACAAGTGCATTAAACCAGATTAGAAGTGGTTTAAATTGGATTACAATTGGATTCAACTATTTACAAGTAAATTAAACTGGATTATAAGTTGATTCAACGGAATTAAGAGTGAATTGACTGGATTACAAGTGGATTACTCCTAATTACTTGGATTACAAGTGGATTTCCCTAGATTACAAGTGGATTAAACTGGTCTACAAGTGGATTACTCCTTATTACTTGGATAAGGCGGATTACAAGTGGATTAAACTAGAGTAAAAGTGGATTAAACGGGATAACAAGTGGATTAAACGGGATAACAAGTGGATTTAACTATTTACAAGTGAATTAGAGAGGATTACAAGTGGATTAAACTGAATTACAAGCGAATTAACTGGATAACAAGTGGATTACACCTCTTTACTTGGATTACGCGGATTACAAGTGGATTAAACTAGATTACAAGTGAATTAAACGGGATTACAAATGTATTACTCTTAGTTACTTGGATTAGGCGGATTACAAGTGGATGAAACTAGATTACAAGTGGATTAAACTGTATTACAAGTGGATTCAACTATTTACAAGTGAATTGAAATGTATTACAAGTGGATTCAACTGGATTACAAGTGAATTAACTGGATTACAAGTGGATTACTGCTAATTAATTGGATTAGGTGGATTGAACTATATTACAAGTGGATTAAACTGGATGACAAGTGGATTACTCCTATATACTTGGATTAGGCGGATTACAAGTGGATTGAACTGGATTACAAGTGGATTCAACTATTTACAAGTGGATTAAACTGGATTACAAGTGGATTCAACTGGATTACAAGTAGATTACTCCTACTTACTTGGATTATGCCGATTAAAAGTGGATTAAACTGGATTACAAGTGGATTAAACTGGATTACCAATGGATTGCTTCTAATTACTTGGATTATTCGGATTACAAGTGGATTCAACTATTTACAAGTGAATTAAAATGGATTAGGAGCAAGCGGATACAAGTGGATTCAACTGGATTACAAGTAGATTACTCCTACTTACTTGGATTATGCAGATTACAAGTGGATTAAACTGGATTGCAAGTGGATTAAACTGGATTACCAGTGGATTGCTCCTAATTACTTGGATTATGCGGATTACAAGTGGATTCAACTATTTACAAGTGAATTAAAATGGATTACAAGTGGATTTAACTGGATTACAAGTGAATTAATTGGATTACAAGTAGATTACTCCTATTTACTTGGATTAGGCGGATTACAAGTGGATTAAACTATATTACAAGTGGATTAAACTGGATTACAAGTGGATTCAACTATTTACAAGTGAATTAAACTGGATTACAAGTGGATTCAGCTGGATTACAAGTGAATTAACTGGATTACAAGTAGATTACTCCCATTTACTTGGATTAGGCGGATTACAAGTGGATTAAACTAGACTACAAATGGATTACAAGAGGATTAAATTGGATTACAAAAAGATTAAACCAGATTTCAAGTGAAATAAACTAGATTACAAGTGGATTAAACTTGATTGCAAGTGGATTAAACTGGATTACAAGTGGATTAAACTGGATTACAAGTGGATTAAACTGGATTACCAGTGGATTGCTCTTAATTACTTGGATTAAACTGGATTACAAGTGGATTCAACTATTTACAAGTGAATAAAACTGGATTACAAGTGTATTCAACTAGATTACAAGTGAATTAACTAAATTACAAGTAAATTGGAAATTATTATGTGGATTATTCGGATTACAAATGGATTGTTATAGGACTACCAGTGGATTACTCCTAATTACTTGGATTAGGCGGATTACTTAAGGATTAAACTGGATTACAACTGGATTACAAGTGGATTAAACTGGACTACCAGTGGATTGCTCCTAATTACTTGGATTAGGCGGATTACAAGTGAATTAAACTAAATTACAAGTATATTAAACTGGATTGCAAGTGGATTCGACTATTTACAAGTGAATTAAACTGGATTACAAGTGGATTCAACTGGATTTAAAGTGAATTAACTGGATTACAAGTAGATTACTCCTATTTACTTGGATTAGGCAGAATACAAGTGAATTAAACTAGACTACAAGTGGATTACAAGGGGATTAAACTGGATTACAAGTGGATTAAACTAGATTACAAGTGGATTAAACTAGATTACAAGTAGATTAAAGTGGATTGCAAGTGGATTAAACTAAATTACAGGTGGATTAAACTAGATTACAAGTGTATTTAACTGGATTGCAAGTGGATTTAACTATTTACAAGTGTATTAAACTGGATTACAAGTGGATTCAACTAGAATACAAGTGAATTAACTGGATTACAAGTAAATTACTCCTACTTACCTGGATGAGACGGATTAAAAGTGGATTAAACTAGACTAAAAGTGGATTAAACTGGATTACAAGTGGATTAAACTGGATCACAAGTGGATTACTCCTACTTACTTAGATTATGTGGATTACAAGTGGATTTAACTAGATTATAAGTGGATTAAACTGGATTGCAAGTGGATTAAACTGGATTACAAGTGGATTACTTGGATTACAGTAGAGTAATAAAAAATTAAAAAATGCTAGACTTACTTTCGAACCAGAAGCTAATCGATGACCTAAAGAATCGTAAGCCAGTGTAGTAATCTCAGAACGATGGCCTACGAAAATACTGATGTTTTCTCCAGAACGCAAGTCAAATGTTTTTATTGTTCCATCCACATATCCAACTGCAATATGCCTTTTATTTGGCGATGCTGACAAATGTGAGACATCAGAGTTTTCACCTGACAATACTTGAGCCTGAAATTTCAATTTTATATTAGGGCGTGTCGAAAAAAAAGTTTTCCATTCGTAGTTCTAATAGGGATGTAAAATTTCTGTTGGGAGTTGAAAATACTCCCAGGGAACCCAGTACTTTCAGCAGTTCAATTTTAAGAAAAATAGGGGATTTAAAAAACAGAGGAATTTTTTTTTCTTTTGAAGACATCAACGTAATGAAAAAAAAAAAATTAATAAACTAAATGCAACAATTTTATCAGAAAACACAAATTTTTTTTTTAAATTACATTTTATTTGTGATATGATTTTTGCACTATAAATACAACGTTTTCTGTGTGTGCGAAAATTATGGCCAATTTTTATGTTTACAGTTTTCGATAAGAAATAATAATCTAAAATCATATTTTAGAAAAAATAATTTATCAAGTCAGAATTTTTTCAAATATCATTAAAAATATTACATTTTTTTAAATTTAGTTAATAGATTACTTATTTAGTATTTTAAAAAACTAGAATCATCAATCGTGCACTACGCGCGGGTGTAGTTTTTCGATTTGAGGGGAAAAATAATTTTTTATTTCAAATAAAAGTTTCGAATAACTATTTATTTGATAACATTTTAAAACACTTAATTCGAGCTCAAATTAGGTTTTAGAAAAGTATTATCAGTTTGTTTTTAAGGTTTTGTAAATATAATCTTCCTAATTTTATTTTTCAGGATTCTTCAGTCGTCCCATTTTCAGATTCCTTTGAAATGTTTTGAAACATTTTTTATTTTTATTTAAAAATTAAGTTTTCTGTAAAAATTAATTTTTCTTCAAAAATTAATGTTTAAAAATAAAAAGATCATTAATATTTATCCCCGGAATCTTATGAAAACCTTTTTATTATCCTGAAACATGTAAAAATTCTTAAAAAGCTTCAAAATCATTTCAAAAAATTCAAATTATTCTTCAAAAGATTCTTAAATTTTGGAAATCTTTTGAGATGTTTTGAAATATTTTTAAAAATTTTCTTCAAATTAAATGTTCAAACTAAAAAATCATGTTTGATATTTCAAAATAAAAAATCATTAAAATTTATCCCGGGAATCCTATGAATTTTTTTTTATTATCTTGAAACATTTAAAACTCCTTGAAAAGCTTCAAAAATTTCAAATTATTTTTGAAATTGTTTCTGAACTTTTAAATATCTTTAAAATGATTCGCACTTTTCTTAAAATTGTTTTAAAATTCTGCAAAATTAAAAAAATTGCCTTATAATCTTGAAAATTCTTTTTCAACAGTTTTGGAAACCTTCAGAAATGTTTTGAAATCTTTTTAAAAATTCTGTTAAAATCCATTTTTCAAAATAAAAATCATTTTAAATTTTCTTAGAAATTTTAAGACAATTTAGTTTCAAAAATTCTTAAAAAGCTTCTGAATTTTGTTCGAAATCTGTGAGAATCTACGCATAATTTAAAACATTGCCTTAGAATCTTCCAGATTCTTAAATTTTGGAAATCTTTTGAAATGTTTTGAAATATTTTTAAATTTTCTCTTCAAATTAAATTTTCAAACTAAAAAATCATTTTTAATTTGTCAAAATAAAAAATCTGCGAAAATCTACGCATAATTAAAAAACTTGCCTTAGAATCTTCCAGGTTCTTTAATTTTGGAAATATTTTAAAATGTTTGGAAATAGTTTTTAATATTCTCTTCAAATTAATTTTTCAAAATAAAAAATCATTTAAAATTTTTCCATGAATTTTACAAAAATTTTTATTATTTTGAAACCTTGAAAAATCTAGAGAACATCCTTTTTCGACAATTTTTGAAATTTTTTGGAATTTTTTTGATTATATTTAAATATTCTCTTTAAATTATTTCTTTAAAATAAAAAAATACTTTCAAATTTTCCTTACAAAGCTTCTATATTTGTTGTTCGATATCTTCAAAAATATACACATTGTTTTAATTGTTTTGAAATCTTTTTAGATTTAAATTTTTTTTAAATTTTTTTTAAGAAACTTCTTAACATTTTTTAAACAGATTCAAATTTAGTAAGGTAATTAAGGTAGAATTTTTGTCTAAATCCTGCAAAAATAACAAATTTGCTATAAAATCTTTCAGATTCTTTTTGGATAATTTTAGAAATCTTTTTCAATTTTCTCTTAAAATTACTTTTGAATTTCTTGAATACACAAATTATTTCAAAACTTTTGTAATTTTGCAAAATTGAAAAATTTTGCTTTAAAATTTTTTACATTCCATTTCAAAATGTTAGAAAATCATTTTAAATATTTTGTAATCTTTTTCACTTTTCTCTTAAAATCAATTTTTCAAAATAAAAACTTATTTGAAATTTTTCTAGGGGTCTTTTTTTATTCTCTTGAAAATTTTCGAAAATTTGTAAAAAACTTCTTTATTTCGAAATCTTCATTTTGAATTTTGTGACTATTTTGGAATGGCCTGAGGACTAAGTTAACAAAAATTGTTCAGGTTCGAAAAAAAAAATTTATTTAAATATGATTTAATATTATTTGGTTATGGACAACTGTACATA
The DNA here is from genome assembly GCA_011634705.1 of Andricus grossulariae. NCBI lineage: Eukaryota > Metazoa > Arthropoda > Insecta > Hymenoptera > Cynipidae > Andricus > Andricus grossulariae. The sequence continues at coordinate 6,384 of JAABKJ010014241.1, forward strand.
TAAAAAATTCGCAATAATTTTTGAACCTCTGTGGTAGCCAAAATTGATATTAATTTTTTTTTAATTTACGGGTTATCACGATAGGATTTCTCAACTTTTACATCTACCTCAAAAATATATTTCAAAAAATAATTTTTTTCACTTCTCTCCATCTTCTTAGATTACTTTAGTTGAAAGAGTTTATAATTTTGATAATTTACAATTGAAAATTGTTCAAGTTTTAAGTTATAAAATGGAAAATTCTGTAATTTGGATGATTTACATTCGCAACTTCTTCAATTTGGCAGATTTGGAATTGAAAAATTGACTTTTAATCTTCCAAATCATACAAATTTAAGAATTTTTATTTATGTATCTTTAAAATTGAATAGTTTCTAATTTTTAAAATTTAGAATTAAAATTTTTGCAAGTTTGAAGTTTTACAATTAAAAAAAGTTGTAATTTTGATTATTAATATTCGAAACTTCTTCAATTTGCAAGATTTAGAATTAAAAACTTGACTTTTGACTTCCAAAATCGTCCAAATTAAAGAATTTTTATATATATACATCTTTAAAATTCAAGCGATTTTAATTGCAACTCGCCAAAATTCTAGAACTTTGAATAGTAAATATTTTGAATTGAAAAACTCTTAATTTTGACAATTTACAATTAAAATTGGTACAAGTTTTGAATTTTGCAATTAAAAAATTGAAAACTTTTTTATTCTGACAATTTAAAATTGAAAAATATATTTTTCGTTGAGAATTCTTTTTTTTTCTTTGTTAAAAATGCAACTGTTTTGTAGAAAATTCGTCCTTTTGGTTTGAAAATTGAATAATTTAGTAGAATTTTTTTTTCTTTCTTGGTTCAAAATGCGACTTTTTCGTTTCAAAAATTAAGTTTTTTGCTAAATTTAATTCTGTTGTTGAAAATTCGTCTTTTTGGTAGAAAATTGACTTTTTTAAAAATTAACATTCTCGATATGCAAATTCAACCATTTAGTTGAAAATTTATGTATTCTGTTAAAAATTGAACTATTTTGGTAAAAAGTCCAAATTTGGTTAAAAAGTAACTTTTTTGTTGAAAACTCTTCTCTTGGCCTGAAAATGAATTTCTTCCGGTAAAAAAATTTTCATATTTTTTGGTTAAAAATACAACTCTTTGGGTAAAAAATGTGACTGAAAAATCTTACTTTAACTAATGCCTATTTCTTTTTAAATTAAGTTTTTATGATGACACTATTTTGCTACTATTTTGAGAAAAAATAGTTGATATTTTAACGAAGAAAAGATTTTCATTTTAAATAGCAAAATAGTTAAATCCACACCCAAAACGAATTAATTTTCAAGCAAACAGTTGCATTTTTAAACAAAAAGTATTAAATTTCTACCAAAAGAGAATTTTGAACCAAAAAGATTAATTCTAAACCAAGGAAATTAATTTTATACCAAAAAAGATGAATTTTCAACCAAATAGTTCAATATTCAACCAAGCAGTATGACTTTTTAAAAAAATTGTTGAATTTTCAAGAAAAAAAAGTTTAATTTCCAACTTGAAAGGATGAATTTTTAACAAAATTGTTGAATATTGGACCAAAAAGATTAATTTTATACAAAAAAAAAAATGAATTTTCAACCACAGAGATGTAGTTTCAACTAAAATGGTGCATCTTCCACACAAAAAAATAAATTTTCAACAAAACAGTCTAAATTCCCACCAAGAAGTATGCCTTTTAACAAAATTGTTGAATTTAAACAAAAAGAACGTTTAGACAAAAAATAAAAAATGTCCACCAAATTCTTAAAATTTCAAGCCAAAATGATGAATTTTCTCCAAAACAGTTGAATTTTCAAACCGAAATTATGTTTTTTAACAAAGAAATTAATTTTCAACTAAATAGTTAAATTTTCTATAAAAATAATTTAATTTTCAACTTGAAAGGATGAATTTTTAACAAAATTGTTGAATTTTGAACAGAAAAGATTAATTCCAAACCAAGGAAATTAATTTTATACCAAAAAAGATGAATTTTCAACCACTGAGATAAAATTTCAACTAAAAAGATTAATTTTCAAGCAAGAATATTAATTTTCTAACAAAAAAGACGAAGTCTTAACAAAATACATCAATTTTCAACTAAGAAAGACAAATTTTCATCAAAAATAAAATAGTTCAATTTAAAGTTTAAAAAATTAATTATGAACCAAAAAAGCTAATTTGAAAGAAAATAGTTTAATTTTCGACCAAATAATTTGCAACTAAAATCAAGAATTTTCAAAGAGAAAACTGTATTTTTAACGAAGTAGTTTAATTTTCAACCAAGTAGTGAGATTTGCAACTAAAAGAAATAAATTTTCAACAAAAATGAAATAGTTACATTTTCAATAAAAAAAAAAATATTTTACCACAAAAAAAATGAAATTTCAGTAATACAATTAAACTTGCCACCAAAATAGTTGAATTTTATAACCAAAAAGCCATATTTTCAGCGAAACAGTTGAATTTTTAAATAAAAAATGACTTTTAAAAAAATTGTTGAATTTGTTACTAGGTATATCATTTTGTCACCAAATAGTTACGGTTTCAACCAGAATCATAAATTTGTAAAGAAAAAGATTTTCAAGCAAGAAGCTGAATTTTCAACTAAAAATATAGATTTTCAACAAAAAATGAAACAGTTACATTTTCAGTTGAAAAACTAAATTTTTTACCGAAAAAAATTTCATTTAAACAACACAATTAAACTTTCCATCAAAAGAGTTGAATTTTCTACCAAAAAAGACGACTTTTCAACTGAACTGCTGAATTTTTAACAAAACAGTTGAATTTTCAACCGAAAAGGTAATTTTTCAATGAAAAATAGTTTTCACTTAAATTTAAAAAAATTATTTTGCAACCAAAAAAGAAAATTTATTTTCAAAAAAATAGTTCGATTTTTAACAAAATATTCCAACTTTCAACACGTAGTTGAATTTTCAATCTAGAAGATTAATTTTCTACTTAAAAAGCCAAATTTTCAACGAAATACATGAGTTTTCAACTAAAAAAGATAAATTTAAATCAAAAATGTAATTCTAAAATTTTCAAACAAAAAAGAAAACAAATTTTCAACAACATAGTTCTATTTTTCACCAAAATAGTTCAATTTTAAAATAAAAAGAGTAATGTTGTACAAAAAAAAACACGAATTTTTAACAAAATACATGAATTTTCAACCAAGAAGATTAATTTTCTAACAAAAAATACGAAGTATTAACAAAATACATCAATTTTCAACTAAGAAATACATATTTTCATCAAAAATGAAATAGTTCAATTTACAGTTAAAAAAATTAATTTTAAACTAAAAACACTAATTTCGAAGAAAAGTGTTTAATTTTCAACCAAATCATTTGCAATCAAAATCAAGAATCTTTAAACAGAAAACTGTAATAGAATTAAACTTTCCACCAAAATAGTTGAATTTTTTAACTTTTGGTTATTTCAATTTTCAGTTAAGAACAATAATTTTCAACCAAAGAAGAAAACCAATTTTCAACAACATAGTTGAGTTTTTCACCAAAATAGTTCAATTTTAAACTAAAAATAGTAATTTTGTACCAAAAAAGACGAATTTTTAACAAAATACATAAAATTTTTCATCAAATAGTTGAATTTTCAATTAAGAAGATTAATTTTGTACCAAAAAACACGAATTTTTAACAAAATACATCAATTTTCAACTAAATAGTTGAATTTTCGATCAAGAAGATTAATTTTCTAACAAAAAAGACGAAGTA
>JAABKJ010014243.1:0-10143 GCA_011634705.1 Andricus grossulariae
ACAATTAATGTTGTGCATAGCATTTAGATTAAATGACATCTGTTTTTCTTAACAATGTTATAAACTTGTAATATTTTTAAAACTTTAAATCATTTCGGAACTGCGTGAGAGCAGTATGCCGACGCACGCGTGCCCCCACGCCGTGCGGCGCATATGCGACGCAATTGTTGACACATATGTCTCAAATCTTGCCCTCGTGACGTGCGGATTAATCCGCAAGTCGCGCCCGCACCATGCGGACACTATGCGGACATTTTGCTATCTGGGTAACTGATACCTCACCAGGGGGCAAGCCTGACGAAAATAATAGTTTACAAGTGCATACGTATGCACACAAGTGGTACACCTACCATAAGTTTTGTCGATACGTGATCTGTAATGTAGAAGAGCTACTTATCTTCTGGGCTACATGCAAGAAACTATTAAATATTATTTTTAATCCGGTCGGCAGAGCGGGTGTCTTGTATTGGTACGGCAGAAATCTTTGCGCGTAACCCGTCTCTAGTAGAATGCCAACGAATAAGAGGTTATACCTCAGCTATCACTATTTTCATTCAAAATAACTTATTCTTAATGTTAGATATCGATAGGTTCTACGAATATTAGCCTATTGTTCCGTGAACGCTAAGAAAGCGACTATCATCCCATTACCAATAAGCATTAGTCTATCGTTCCGCTACGGATAAGAATCAGCCTAACTTCATTTTTAAAGAAATTTATTAAATAAGTAGAAGTGTTAAGAAAAATAAAAATCTTTGAAAATGTCTTGTTTTGAAAGTTATAGGAGCCTCAATTACGTTACAAACTGTAATATAAAATACTGGAGTTTTGAATTAATAGGAAAAGTTCCGACGAATAATAGGTTATCGTCCATACAATAGCATCTCAAATGTAAATTTCTCAAATGATTCACGATAATTGCAAATAAATACTTTGACTTCATTTACTTGATCACTGTAAATTGTGAAAATATTGTATCATTTTCTGAATAATACTTATATACCTAAAAGTTCGTAAAATACCTTTTCCATAATGACATAACTTATAGGTTATGCTTGAAATTTTATCTTGAGAAATTTGACATAAGTCAGAAAACTGTAATCAACAAGATAACTAATTTCTATTTCTATCAATGAGCATCTTTAAAAAAATATCCTTAATTTTTTATTAATTTATTTCTGGAAATATTACAAAAATGATACACAACACAGACTGAAGAGCAGAAAACTACACATTTTTGGCACTGCTACGACGGAGAAGAGATTTATTTGGAATTATTTATTAAGATAATGCTATAAATATTATGACTTTCAAAACTTGTTCATAAATTTTTAGTTCCTGATTTGATTTACGAATACAAAATTTCATTTCTTCCTCCTGAAAACTTAGCTGAATGAATTTAGACTAGTTCTTATCCGTAGCAAAACGATACACTAAAGCTTATTTGTAATGGGATGATAGTCGCTTTCTTACCGGTAAGGGAACAATAGCCTAATATTCGTAGAACCCATCGATTTATAACCAAATAAGTGAATTTTCAACTAAAATGATTAATTTTATACAAAAAAAACGATTTTTTAAAACATGCATGCGTTTTAAAACGAATTGTTGAGTTTTATAACAATAATATTATTATAAAAAGCAAATTTTTTAAGGATCATTAACACGATGGTTTTCAGAAGCAGAGAGCATTAAGCAGAAATAAGAGAATCAGCAAAATTAAAAGTCTGAGAAAAATAAAGCAGAAGTGCAGTGTTAAATCATGCATATTCCAAGCGCAAAAAAAAAAAATAAATCATAAATTTAGAGAACAGTTAGGTAAAAGGTAAGTTAGTGAGCATAAAGGAAGTGGGTAGCGGGTGTCTATCTGAGTGAGTGAATTCAGAAAATATTTATTTATTTTTTGACCTCTAGGAGAGTCGTCGGTTCTGTTGATTTGACCCACAAACCGTGATGGAAACAGTTGGGCGAGCACTGCTGTGTGGATTCAAACGGAGATTTCACTTCTCCAAAATAAACCGTGAGGGCCCAAGTAGCAAAATGCACATCCCAGCAAAAAAGAAAGAAGTGATACGGATTGGGGAGAATAAACATTTTTCTAATGCGCGTGAATCCCGTTTTCTGATTCGTTCAAACGCATTTAGACAAATTTAGATAAATTGAGACAGCGCGAATTGAATGCGTGTGAATTCATATGAATGCGTGGTAAAGGTCAATTAGAAAAAAAATTAATAAAAAGTGCATGCGTCGAGACTTGAAACAGCGATTCCTCGTGTATCATTTCAAAGTACCCGCCACTGAGCCACGAGACAATTTAGTAAACATTTGCAATAAATTCTATATGACTCACACGGTGGTTTTTCTGTTACGGATTAAATTGTGTAAATCAACACTTGCTGAAATTCGCAGTGACGTATTGGAGCGAATTCAAGTGTGTATTTTACTCTCACGAATTTAGACGCACTGACTAATGCTGACGCGTTTGCGTGCTGACGCATTAAAGTGTATTCGCTGACTTTAGACTTTTGCACCGTATTTGTACGTATAAAAGGATTCAAAATTGAAATACCGTCTTCACGAATTTACACGCATTGATGCATAGGTCCAATGCGTCATTCTCGCAAAGCGGGATTGGTAGGGTTTCTCAGCCTTTTCAATTCAATTCGTATCAATACTTTCTTCTTTGCTGGGATCCCAAGATTTAACATAAAAATACGGAGCTGTTACCTTGTTCGATGGAATTAAATCGGGAATGCCTGAAGATACTTCCTTCAAAGTACGCTTATAGGTTACGTGTGAAGAGGCAGACCGCTATGACATTGAAGTTGGCGAAAGAACAAAATTTTAGGTTTTCCAAACGTAAAAATTCAGGCTGACGATATTGCTTCTAATGTTGATATATTTCTAGTAGGAGCATATAAAGTTCCCGAAAGAATAACTCAGCTTGATTGTCTTACGCACTGATTAAGTAATCCACTCATACACAAACAGGCAAAATACGGAGCAACCATGAAAACGACAGTTGGAGTCCAAAGCTACGGACGCAGACTCGAATTCATGGAATTCATACTGTTGGTACCAGTAAAAAAAATACCGGTACCGACAAAATTTTTACCGGGTTTTTAACTTACATAACATTCAAAGAATTCAGGGAATTTACAGAACTCATGGAATTAATGGAGTAGCTGAAATTCACGGAATTTAGGTAATTCATGGAATCCTGTGAATTTCATCAACTCCATTAATTCCATGAATTTCGCGAATTCGGTGGATTTCCGAGAATTCCATGAAATCCCTGAATTCCACGAATTCCATGAATTCCACGAATTCCATGAATTCCACGAATTTCATGAGTTCCATGAATTCTGTGAATTCCGCGAATTCCGTAAAGTCAATGAATTCTGTGAATTCCGTGAATTCTGTGAATTCCGTGAATTCCATGAATTTTATATACGGTCCAAAAACCGGTAAAAAATGGTGGGAACTGATATTTTTCAGTGATACCGACAGTGTGAATTCCACGAATTTATTGAATTTCGTGTATTCCGTGAATTCCACGAACTTCGTGAATTCTGCGAATTCCAGAAATTCCATGAATTCCAGAAATTTCATGAATTCCAGAAATTCCATTAATTCCAGAAATTTCATGAATTCCAGAAATTTCATGAATTCCTTGAATTCCATGAGTTCCTTGAATTCCATGAATTCCTTGAATTCCATGAGTTCCTTGAATTCCATGAATTCCTTGAATTCCATAATTTCTTGAATTCCGTGAATTCCATGAGTTCCTTGAATTACATGAATTGCTTGAATTCCATGAATTCCTTGAATTCCATGAATTCCTTGAATTCCATGAATTCCGTTGAATTCCGTGAATTGCGTGAGTTCCATGAATTCCATGAATTCCATGAATTCTGTGAATTCCTTGAATTTCATGAATTCCTTGATTTTCTTGAATTCCATGAATTCCTTAAATTCCATGAATTCATTGAATTGCATGAATTCCTTGAGTTCCATGAATTTCTTAAATTCTATAAATTCCTTCAATTCAAAAACAGCTAAAAAAATGTCGGTAATTATGCATTTAATTAAATTTTTCCATTGATCGTTTTCTATTCAGTATTTCACAAGGAATCAGAAAATTTAAATATGTATTTTGAATACTTTGACACCCTGTATATAACATACGTTCGATTCAGCTTTGAATACATAATTTACTCGAAGCGTCGAAAATAGAAGCTTTCTACACATTTTTAAATGTTTCAAGACCATAAATAAAAATTTCTTCAGATTCTTCAGAAAATTTGTAATGATTTTTGGTTTTGGAAAATGATTTTTAAGAGAAAATTGAAGAATATTTCAAAATATTTCAAATGAGTTCGTAAAAATTTGAGAAAGAATGTAGACCAAATAATACAATTTTAAATCAAAAACGTTAATTGTCAACTAAGAAAATTAATTTTGACTGAAAAAGACAAATTTTCAACTAAAAAATATCAAATTTCAACCAAATAGTTGAATTTTTTGCTAAAAAAAACCAATTTACAGCCAACACTTGAATAGTTGAGTTTTAAGTGAAAAAATTAATTTTCAACAAAATAATTCAATTTTAAAGGAAAAAGATGAATTCATAACTAAAATTATGAATCTTCAACAGGAATAATTAAATTTTCAGTTAAAAAATGAATTTTCAACCAAGAAAGAACGATTTTTCGAAGAAACAATTGAATTTTGAACCAAGGAGATGAATTCTCTATGAAGTTTGTAATAGTTGATATTTCCATCAAAATATATAATATTAATTTGAAATAAAAATCAGTTGAATTCAACCAAAAAGGACGAATTTTCAAGAAAGTAGTTGCATCCTCAACCAAAAAGACGAATTTTCAACAAACCAGTTGACTTTTCACAAAAAGGCATATTTTTTTAACAAAGTAAATTAAGTTTTAACCAAATGTTATCAGGGCATATCTTAAATATATAGAAAATAAGGTTCGCGACCAACTTTCTGCGTGAGGACTATATTTTTCATTTTCAAGTACATAAAGTAGTACAGAATAGTCGTAGTATAACTATAATTCAACACGTGATAAAGTCCTTGAAAATTATTTTAGGGGCCGTAAAATCAAGATAAGAAAGGCTTATATTCACATTAAACTGAACTGAAGTGGAAACTTAGTGCGCGATTTGAAAAATTCAGTTGAAGAGTTGCAGTACAGATCTAGATAACCAACATAATCGGAGTTTTTCAGGAGAGCGAAATAACATTCTGTAAAATCGAAATGAGTATATAAAGATAAAACAGAAGTGTACTTCCGAACTGAATAAAAATATCCATTTCCGAGAAATAGAATGTGTCAGTTTACAGTCTCAAAGTGACATGGACCTAAAATTGGAACAGGCTTGTCTACGGATAACACAACATGTATTTGATAATGAGCTTTCATCACGCAAATTGTGAACGAAAATAAAATTAACAATTGCCGGTCTCCCCTTATAAGACCCTTCAGTTCACAGTTCTGAACGAAGACCAATTCGAAAAAATTATTCAAAGCAGGCGCTGAGCCCCTACATGGAAGGGTTTCGTAGCCTCTTGAAACGTTAATTTAAGTTTTTGAAAAAAAAATTTGTGAAAAATAATTTTCAAACAAAATTTTTTAAAATTATTTTCCTTAAAAAAAAACTTAATAAAATCATTGAAACCTCCTCATAGCAACCTTTCCCGTACCCACTCCAACTATATTCCCCTCCCTTCACTTCTTCTACTTGGAAAATAGTGCGATGGACGGACGGACACCAGCCCGAAACCATAAGTATTTCAGCCCGGGGCTACGAAACCCTAATGTGGTCGCAAATCCGAACTGCTATGACAGTAATGGAAAATACTAACTGAAACTGTTTGAAAATCAACTTGGAAATTCGATTAGATTACAGTTGATAATATCCACATTGAACCAAATTGAGTTACGAAATTAATGCATGATTTAAAAAGTTCAATTTGGAAATCCTAACTAAAACTAGTTAAAAATGAATTCGGAAATACGATTAGATGTAGCTGATAATGTCCATATTAAACCGGATTGACGTAGGATTCTAGTTCGAGATTTGAAAACTTCAGTTTGAAATTTCGAACTGATACCAATTCAAAATAAACTCGGAAATCAGAAAAAATTACGGATCCGGGATGTACAGATTAAACCGGACTGACGTAGGAACTTAGTTCGAGATTTAAAAAGTTCAGCTTGTAAATCAGAACTGAGACCAAGTGAAATTGAACTTGGAAATCCGAACTGATGTCAATCAAGAAAAATCAGAACTGCAACTGGTTCAAAATGAATTCAGGAATACAATCAGAAGCAGCTGATAATTTGCACATCGAACCGAATTAACGTAGCAGCTTGGTTCGAGATTTGAAAAGTTCAGCTTACAAATCCGAACTGAGTCCAAATCCGAACTGATGACAGTTATGGAAAATCCGATCTGAAACAAGCGAAAATGAATTTATAAATCCCATAAAATTATCGATCCTAATGTCCAGATTGAACAAAATTTACGTAAAAACTTAGTGCGCGATTTGGAAAATAGAGTTTGGAATGCCAAACTGAGACCAATTCAAAATGAACTCGGAAATCCGAACTGATGACAGTTATGAAAAATCCGGATTGAAACTAGCAAAAACCGGACTGACGTAGGATCTTAGTGCGCGATTTGAAAAGTACAATCTGTGAATACGAACTAAGACCGATTGAGATTCATCTCGATAATCGGAGAAGATTACAGATCGTGGATGTCGAGATTGCACTAAACATACGTAGGAAATTATCTCGGTATTTAAAAAGTTCAGTTGGGGAATCCGAACTGAGACCAGTTCAAAATGAAATCGGAATTCCGAATAGATTACAGACTAGTAATGTCCACGTTTAACCAGGTTAACGTAGGAACGTATTGGTAATGATTACGTATTAGTAACGGTGTCTGAGTGGACGTGTCGATTTGCTGCTCTCCAGAGTTTTGAAATTTCGTGTTTTTCTTGCTCTTTTTTTGATAAAAATTTGCAAGTTGTGACTTTATGTGTTCCTGGCGCGTTCGAGCAAGTTGTTTCTTTCGAAATTGCTGATTTTTTGCTGTTTTTGAACTATTGAATATCTGTAAGTGATCATTCAGAAAAATGGGATCGTGTCCAAAGTGCAAGGAAGTTATTTCCAGAAGAGGACCTGAGGTGCTTGTACGTGTGAATTGTGGTGTGTTAACTCATCTGGCCTCTGCGAATTTTAACATTTCAAAAAAACTTGGATAAGCTCAAAAAGGGTCAGGCAGATTTCTTCTGCATAAAATGCAAAGGGCAAAGCATCAGCGACATCTCTACATCAGCCAATGGTACTTCTTCTGGGAAACCTGCATTTCCTATTCGCAACGCCGACGGTACGTATTCCCCTTACGCTCCTGCCCCCTCAGCCGCAACGGCTACCACCACCCGGCCTGATCTTGATGCTATGATCAGAAATGCTGTATTGAAAGGACAAAAGGAAGCGCTTGCGCAGTCTCAGGAGATTCTCTCCAGGATCACTGAATTTGAACATAAGCAGCAAGTATTCAGTGACAATCTCCTAACTTCTATTCAAACGATCAAAGCGGATATTGCTGAGAACTCGAACCGAATTTTGGTACTTGAAGCTGGCTCAGAAATGGAAAAGGAAGATATCACCCAAATTAAAAAGGATGCCAGCGATTTGAATTTAAAAGTGGCTACTCTTGAGTAGCTCTTGACGTTCCCTTTGTGAGGGAAGATGTAGTCAAAATATACAGGATTATTAAGGCGCCTGCACTCATGAAATCTTCTAACCTCCCGATCATTGTCGCGAAACTCGGCAATCAACAACTGCGAGATAAATTCGTTGAGAGACGTAAGGTTTTCAGAGACTTCGCTACTGAAAACCTCGGATGGTCGAAAAAATATGAACATTATGTTTATCTACGTGAAGCCCTGTCACCTCTGACCAGGAAAATCTACGCCACTTCCCTGGGTCTCAGAAGAGGCAAAATAATCAAATACCTGTGGATTGCGGGTGAAAAAAATTTTTTGTCGCAGAGAGGATGGATCTCCTTGAATTTACCTGGCTAATCTGCATACCGTCAAGGGACTTAGATAGTGACTGCTACTTCCTAGTGTCTTCCTAAGTATATATGTCTGTGAATATAATATAACTAGTCAATAACACCGATTTCTAACTCATCAAGCATGCATAATAATTTTTTCAATTGAAAATTTGTATTTATTAACTCAAAGGTTTCTCAGTTATTCTAACTTTTACATTTTGATTTATTGTGTTCTACTAAAACATATGTTAAGTCAAAGTAATCATGGCTATATTGCTTCAGTACCATTGAAAATTCTTCTAGATTTATATCTACCCTGTCATTTCAGCAACTATTGGACTCTATTCAACCCTATTTGTAATTACCTAATTTGGGCTCTGTTGGTTACTGAACATGTTATTTCTATTTCTACTATCTTTTCCTATGAGCTACCATTCTTTCAGGTAACTTCCAACTTGAAACTTACCATTTTACATAACCAATGGATATCTTAAATATTTGTCACGTTAACTTTATAATGCTTATTGCTTTTTTAATTTTTACCATTTTGTGTTCCTTATTCCGTATTTTCAATTGTAATCATGTGAACTGGATTTTGTTATAATATTTGTCACCTTAACGCTCAGTCTTTGCCTGCTCATTACCACAAATTTAAACATCATTTTGTGTCCTGTTCCTATCATATCATAGCCGTTTCTGAGACCTGGCTTACGCCTAACATTCCATCTAGCTTCATAGCACTTGATCATTACACACTTTTCCGCAGCGATAGAAATAAGAGAAGAGGGGGTGGCGTCTGTCTCTACATTCATGACAGCTTGAGGGGTGTACAGGTGGGAATAAGTCCTCCTGCCAATTAACCTATTGCTGAATACCTATTTATCAAGGTATCTTCGTCTCATGACAGCATGTTGGTGGGTGTGATTTACAAACCTCCTAATGCTTCCTACTCTAGGGAGCTTGAGACTGAGATTTTTGACCTCACACCAAATTATAATAGCATTGTACTTACTGGTGACCTAAACACAAATCCTAATGCCACCAACATCTTAACTAAATATTTAAAACAGTAGTGTTCTCTGACGGATTATCTATAGTTCCCCATAATACCACGCACCACACCGATCATTCTAGTACATGGATTGACTTGATGATTTTTGATGATCTAGACAAGGTAATTTCTTCTACTCAACATTCAATCTCATTCCCCTCAAACCACGACCTTATCAGCATTCAATACCAGTTCTGCTTTTGATAAATTTGCGCCTCTTTATACCCTAAAATCTAAAAAGAAGTTCACTCCTTGGATTACATCTTATATCAAACACTTGATGAAAGAAAGAGACAAAAAAGTAGATTGGGCAAAAGAACAAAAAATAGTATTATTCAAGCCGAATTTCGTAAATTGAGAAACTTAGTTCAAAACAAAATCAGGGATTCATACAACCGATATAATTACAATTCTATCAAAAACAGGAATAAAAATGAAAACATCTGGTTTCTCTTGAGATGACTTGGACTTATTCCTCCAAAAAATTTTGGCTCCTGATAAGAATTTTTCTCCCGCAGATCTTTTAACAGTAGCTTTACCAGTCATCTGTCCTATTCTCTTGCATACCTATAACGCATCTCTACAGGTGGGAATCTTTCCTGATACCTAGAAAGAGTCGATTATTCGCCCTGTTCCTATAATATCTAACCCTACCTCTCCCAAAGATTTCCGCCCAATATCCATCCTCTGTGCATTGTCTGAACCTTTCGAACGCATTGTCCATCAGAAACTTACTGCACATATTGAAACTAACAATTTAATGGACCCAGTGCTGAAAGAGCACAAATCAGCAATGGCGAGCGTTCTGATTGTGGGGAGGTCAAGAGTGGTGTCCCTCAGGGATCCACGCTTGCACCTACTCTATTTAATATCTATACCTCTGAACTTGGAGGCGAACTTCGTCATTGCAACTATCATAAATATGCTGATGACTTTAAGCTTTACCTTTCTGGGCCTATTGCCACTCTTAAGAGTTTACTTCAAAAGGTACAGGA
>JAABKJ010014244.1:0-10143 GCA_011634705.1 Andricus grossulariae
TAGAGGGGTGAATGATCTTAAGGTAAGAGAATTACGAGAAACTATGCACGTAAGGAAGCTAGATATTTTATGTGTACCTGAAACAAAGAAAAAGGGATGCAGCATTAAAAAGATAAAAACGGGGAGTTAAATGACGGACTTGAAATATGGCCAGGAGTAGATAGTGAATCAGATGGTAGTCAAGGGGTCGGTTTGATTATGAATGAAAGAGCAAGACAGCATCGCAGAGATCATGATTTTGTATCTCCCAGATTGTTGTGGGTTAGAATTGAAGTAGGAATCAGAAGATTATTTGTGATAGCGTGCTGCGCCCTAGTTGATGGTGATCTGAACGAAGTAAAAGATACCTTTTGGGACAGTTTAAATGATACTATAAGTGCTTGCGATCATGGCGAAAGAATCAGTATACTAGGAGACATGAATGGATGGGTCGGTGTCCAGCGTCAAGATGAAAATACAGGAAGGTTGCTAGGTAATTTTGGCGATCCAAGAAAAAATGATAACAGGAAAATATTAATTAGCTTATGCATGGAAAAAGGCTTATTTATTACAAATACCTGGTTTAGATATAAAATGATCCACATGTGCACCTGACGTTGAGGAGAATAATAGGCTTGAAAATTATTACAGACACAAAAAGAGGAAAGTTAAACTACCAGTCAAGGAAAGTAAAGATGAAATCAGAACAGGAGAAGAGAAGAAAATGCAAAACTACTTTGAAGGAAGCAGGAAATTGTTTCATAAATGGACATCGATCATTATGAAGGGAGCCAAAAGTACAGAGTTTGTCAACATGAGAAATAGCAAGGGTGAAATCCTATATGATACAGACGGGATACTAGACGCTTTGAGAGACTCTTTTAGGGAATTATTGGGAGATGAAGCTATGGGGCACCACAACTGCGATTTAGAACACGATGCGTTAGAAAACTCAATTGAAAGAGTCTGTACCACTAAGGTTGAGGATATAATTAAAAACTTGATAAATGGTAAAAAATTCATTAAAAAAATCAATTTCCAATAAAAAAAAAATTTTCTACAAAATAAGTTTAATTTTCACTAGAAAAAAAGTTAATTTTCTATCAAACAGTTGAATTTTTAACCAAAATAGTTATATTTACACTTACAAAAAATGAATTTTCAACCAAAAGAACGAATTCTCATCAGAGCAGTTCAAGTATCAACCAAAGAGATGAATTTTCAACTAAAATTATGAAATCTTCAACAACCAAAAAAAAATTAATTTTTAAGGAAAAAGGTAAAATTTCAACCTAAAAAGATGAATTTTCGACAAAAAATGTAATGGTTGATATTTCAGCCAAAAAAGATTTGATATCAAAACTAGTTTAATTTAAGCAAAAAGAGCAAATTTTCAACAAAATACACGTAACACGCGAAAATACTTTGCGATAGGTCTAGGCTTGCCTGAGGGACCCAGTGGGCAGAAAATTAGGCGACGTCTTTACGACATCGTTACGACATCTTTAACACAACTTTACGACATTCTATGTCCATGTCATTAAGATGTCTTTACGATGTCGAAAAGATGTCGTCAAATTTGGTGCCCACTGGGATGGGACCAAGGGCATTTCTTCTTACTTTCAATTGAATTGGGTTATCGAGAGGAAAAGTGTATCTTCGAATTTCGAAAATTCGTTGCGGACTCGGGTGGGGAATAAGTCGAATATGTCCAAAAACGTCAGTAGTAGGGATCTTGGCAGGAGGAGACCTGAACCTGGCACGACGAAGAGACCCGGCAGGAGAGAGAGGCCTCGCAGGAAGAAGAGACCTTTCGGGAGAATGCTGTCTGTCAGAAGAAGAAGAAGAAGAAGAAGATGGGACGCCACAAGGAACACTAGGAATAGGGTCGCCATTAGGTAAACAGTCGAAATGTGAACTTAATTCGGCAACAAGAAATAGGGGATTACATTTTGTTTTATGTAGACAATTCTTAGAAATACCACATCAAATATAAGTCCGGATGAATACATAATTATGTACATAATTCCCTGCAAAAAAAGTCAGATCAAAAAGTATTGCTTCGCATTCGCGAGATGTTCTCTGGAAATCTGCTTTGCGACAACCTCGGATTGGGACGGAAGCACAATACTTGTAAATTCGATAGTTCGCATATAACGTTTAAATCTTGAATACGTCTGAATGTGAAGCGCGAGATTTCATGTTCAATGCGTGATAATGCGGAGTTCTTATATTTTCCAATGCTATAGAATGAGATTGAATACGAAACAGAATTCGTCTCAATGCTATTGAATGCAATTAAATGCGAAAAAAATGCGATTTCTAAGTATTGAATTGCATTCACGAGATGTTCTCTGGAGTTCTGCTTTCCGACAACCTCACATTCAAAGTGCAGTAATTTTGAATACGTTTCAATCTGTCATTTTTGTCTGGTAAATTAAGATATTCTGGGTATCAAGATATCACGTTTTCGATAACAATGCATGCGAGATCTCGTGACAACTTTTTAAGAAAAGGAAAAAAGGATTACCAGTTGCTAGAAAAATTTTGATCCTGCTTCAGATCACAAACGATAGGTTACACGTTGTTTACTTGTGCTACTCTAAAATTCTTTGCTATTGGATAAGGCATGACTAAGGGAGTTTCCTTGAGCTCATCTTCATCCAAATCGACAACCGCACCGCTTTCAATGGTTATTTTTACCCGTTTATTTGGAATAGCCGGTGCGGATTCGAGTGGGGAATAAGTCGAATATGTTTTAAACAGCCAGTAGTAGGCATCTTGACAGGAGAAGACCTGGACCTGGCAGGAGAAAGCCGGCACCTTTTACGAAGAGGAGACCAGGCAGAAGAGAGTGGCCTGGCAGGACGCAGATACCTGTCGAGAGAAGGATGGCTGTCAGGAGAAGAATGTTGTGTGTCAGAAGAAGAAGAAGAAGAAGATGGGACGCCACGAGGAACACTAGTTAGGTAAAAAGTCGAACTGTGAACTTAATTCTGCAACAAGAAATAGGGGATTACATTTTGTTCTGAATACATAATTATTCTTATAAATACTAGATTAAATATAATTCCAGACGGAGAGTGGAGGAGAAATGGATTGGGGGAGTTGTTTGTACTTAATAGAAAAAGTAAATATTCATTGATATTTGAGATATAAAGTTAAATTAGTGTAAAATGAACGAGAACACTGACCAGGCTGTGAGGTTTTGAAGGAGCCCTGAAAAATTAAATAGCAGTTTAAAACATTTCACGAAGCATTAAAACTTTAACACCCGCACTTTGTTTTCTATTAAGAAGTAAATAGTTTGCGTCCATACTCCTATTACTCTTATTTTCGAGAATATTCTTTTTAATAATAATTATTATGTCAATTGAGTCAAGATTAAATTTTAGTTTATAAAACAATAGTATGTTAGTATCAGACCAGAGATTATATGGAGTCCATAGAGGCCTAGTTTCACCACTTATTTTTTAGGGTAGACCGACAAAGATAAAATACAAGATAAAATGTGTTGCATATAAATTTTGGAGCGGTTAAAGTTTGCACGTATTTCGGCAAAAGTTTCGCCGGGGTTAGGAACTTGTATGCAATTATTTTGATCGATTCTATGTTCATATTGTTTATACAAATTATTTTTTCAATGCTAAAAAAGTGCTTTGTTGAAAATAGATTTTTTTTCACTTTATTCTTCTTTACAGTTTGAAAAAAGTTCAAATCGGCCTAATCACTTCTATGGTGTTGATCTATTGCCTGTATTGCCATACGCCCAGGGAGAACTCAAGTCTGTAGTGGATAATGATCAGGGTAAGATCTACTGGAATTTCCCATTCTTCACCACTCAAAGTGAAATATCAAGCACTTCTTTTCGAGCTGAGCAGGCTGTACCAAGGATACATCTTGTAGTTCTTATAATCGGCTGCCGTGGAGGTATGGAAGCTTTATTTCTCAGCCAACTTAACAAGATTCCGGCTTGCCAGCGTTAGGCTCATTCCATCGCCAAAATTCAAAATTCAACCAAAAATGAAATCAAGACTCTTTCCGCGAAATCAATTTATTTAAAAGAAAAATGAATTTTATACGAAAGAGTTGAATTTTCAAAACAAAAATATGAATATTTAACAAAAAAGACCATTTTGAGCCAAATATTTAATTTTTCAACCAAAAACACGAATCTTCTACAAAATAGTTGAATTTTCACCTAAAATATTTAAATTTTCACCTTAAATAGTTAAATTCAGTTGCAACTAAAAATATGTATTTTCAACTAAAATGAGTAATCTTCAACCAAAAGAAAATGAATTAAAAAGAAAAAGAGTTACAATTTAATTTTCACTTTTAGAAGTGAATTTTAAAAATTATAATTCCTCATTTGGAAATTGTGATTTGCAAAAGTCCAGAATGTTCATAAATTGTAGTGCTAAATATAATTTACAAGAAGTGTAACATGGTCAAAAAAGAATATGAACAAACTCTATTGTTATTTTTCTAAAATATTCACACCAAAGAGCAAACTGAAAACAGCCACTAAAAGTCATATTCACGCAGTGTAGCAACCGATCAGGTTTTCAATAACAATGTATGCTAGATCTCATGCCACCTTTTTAAGAAAACGAAAAATAAGTATTACCAATTACTGAAAAAATGTTGACCCTACCACAGATCATAAATAACATTATATTTTAGTTCAATATGTTTTTTAACTGAATTGGCGACGTGAATGATTGAGGTTTACACGTTGTTTACATGTACTACTCTAAAATTCTTTTCGATTGACCTCGGCATGCCTAAGGGTGTTTCCTTGAGTTCATCTTCATCCAAATCGACAACCGCGCCACTGTGCATGTTTATTTTCACCCGTTTATAAAGGACATATCTATTTGTATATATTCCACGAAGAGCTTTATTATTCTGCTCCAATATTGCAAAGACGTCACCATTGGATGTAGATAATACCATTTGTTCGTTGATGGGCATGGGCCTATAGCCGTTCCTTCCTAAATTCAATAGAAGGAGTTTATCAGGAGGAAAAGTGTATTTTCGTATTTCGAATAGCTGGTGCGGATTCGAGTGGGGGATGAGCAGAATATGTTCTAAACTTCCAGTAGTAGGAATCCTGAGAGGACCAGATCTGGACCTTTCACGAAGAGAAGTTGCGGCCGGAGAGAGAGCACTGTCGGGAGAATGCTGTCTGTCAGAAGAAGAAGATGGGGCGCCACGGGAAACACCAGGAATAGGTTCGCCATTAGGTAAGCATTCGAATTGTGAACTTAATTCTGCAACAAGAAATAGGGGATTGCATTTTGTTTTATATAAACAATTCTTATGAATACCACATTAAATATAAGTCCTGATGAGGAGTGGGGGAGAAATGGCCCTAATGCCAATGAAAAAATCTTCTTTACAGGGATTAAAAATGTTTTATCTTATAGTTGCTTTGGGATATCCAAAAGTATTAAGAAAAATATTTTCGCCGCTTGGTCCAGAAAGGGATTCAGTTTACGAGATAACTTCTACTACTACGTGGATTTAAGACGCGAGGACGAAAAGTTTTTGTTGTTTTGTTATTTTTTTGCGAGAACACTAACCAGGCTGTGAGGTTATGAAGGTGCCGTGAAAAAGAAAACCGCATTTTAAAACCTTTCACGAAGCATTAACACTTCAACATTCGCACTTTGTTTTTTATTTAGAAGCAAATAGTTTACGTTCGCACGAACGTGCAAAGAAGATTCCTTCTCGCCCTTTGCTTCCTGGCTTCCTTTTTGTTTCTCTTACGCATGCTGAATTTTGATTCTAGAATATTCTTATTATCGATCATTTTCTTTCGATTAATAAAAATTATATTAATTGAGTCAAGATTAAATTTCAGTTTATAAGAAAATCGTATGTTGGTATCAAGCCTAAGATTACATGGAGGCCATAGAGGCCCAGCTTCCCTCTTTTTGTTCAGGGTAGATCAGCATAGAAAAAACAAAAGATAAAATGTGTTTCAGATAAATTTTTGAGCGGTTAAACATTGCACGTATTTTGGCGAAAGTTCCACCAAGGTTAGGAGTTTTCGTTACTAGATAATTTAAATATCGAATCACAGCATTTATAGTCTAGCAGCATTTGATTTGGCTTAAAGGGGTCTCTTCAGAATTTAATTAGCTTTGATCTTAAACCGAGAAAATCGTAATTGGATACCAATAGTCACCAAATAAAAAATATCCACATGTCTTGAATGCACTTAGAATTAGAGACATGGGGGAGAGTGGGGATACTTGAACCACGGGGATAGTTGAACCACTAGGGGTATTATCTAGTTCCTTAGAACTTTTTACGCCGCCGTGTTGCGTGCTCTTAGCACTATCATTAACCTAACCTCACATGACTTTGTAGAAACGTCAAACGTGCTTTGACTTTTTTATGTACCTCAAAATGATTTGTGTGCCTGAAACCTTCGAATTTGTGATTCTTCGTTTTTTCGGAAAAAGTTTGCTGTAGAGCTGCTGTGGTCCTCAACTTAATATAATCTATTTCCTTCGTAAGTACATTCATGTTTTATGATATACATTATAACCCCCTTGATTAAAATTTTTTTTTAACTCTTCGAGAGCGCTTGTAATCTGCTTATGTTCTGTCGGGTTACATAACCACTTTTTGTGGGATACTTGAACCACAATTTAATTTCGCCTTTTTTCTATTTTCTTAATTAGGACCTCAAAATGGTACGATATTATAAACGGAAAGCAAACATTGGTTCAACTACGAGTGAAAGCATGAAACCAGCGATGCATTGTTATTTTGATGATAAATGCAGCATTCGTCAATCAGGTAAAGCTCATAACATTCCTTAACCTACTTTTAGCTGTTGCGTCACGAAAACAAAAAAAGGAGAGGAGGCAAAGTTAACTACTCCAAAAAATCGCTTTCGAGCTAAGCTTGAAAAACAATATCCGTATGCCATATCGGCATACCAGGCGTACCAAACAGGGGGAAAAGATTCGTTTCTTGGATTTTTAAAAAGGAATCCAATCATAAGCCTAAGGAAACTAAACCTCCAAAGGTCATCGCTGCCAAAAATGCTAAACAAGTGTCTCAAGGTACAAGTGGAGAAAAAGGCACACTGGTAACAACATGTTATTTTATCAACGCTGCTGGAAGTTCTTTGCCTCCTGTGATGATGTTTCCACGAGTAAATTTCGTCCCGAAAATGATCAAAAACTGCGTTTCCAACACGCCGGGTCTTGCTGACAAAATAGGATGGATGACTGTGGATCTCTTTTTGGACGTTATGAAGCACTTCATAAAATATTCAAACTCATCAAAGATGAATCCGAAATTGTTGATTTATGATAATCACGAATGTTAACTGTATCTTGGAGTTTTGGATCTGGCAAAGATAATGCTGTCACAATTTTAACATCGCCACCCCACACTTCTCACAAACTGCAGCCATCAGACAAAACTTGCTACAGTCTATTCAAAGTCGCCTACAATCATTCCCTCGACTCAATGATCAAGTCATTGAAACAACCACTTACGATCTATGAAATTGCAGAATGCGTGCACTTTGTTCACGATTCTGCAATATCGATAGAAACTCCAAAAATCCAGCTCTGGAAAACGAAAATGAACCGGAAAATGAACGTGAAAAGTCGGCTGACCTCGATGATATTCCTCTCGAGAACCGAATTCGTCCATTCCTTCCAGGAAAGTCGCCAGAAGAAATACGTGGATTCCCAAAAGCTAAACCAGGAAAGACATCAACTCAGACGAGAAAACGAGGAAAAAGTATCATCGCTACGGATAGTCCAGAGAAAAAATTGATCGAAAAGAAGCAAAAGAAGAAGAAGCCTTCTAAAAGCTTGCAAAATGAAGGAAATGAAAAAAAAAAAAATTAACAACACTGAATTTTTCGCATTAAATTTTTTCGTAGTATGTACTTTGTTTCAGAGAATTACGAATGTAGATGAATGAAAAGCAATTTGATATGATTTTATACTGATTAAACTTTCTTTGAGATCATTCGCGATGATTTTGTAACCCTCAAAAACAGAATTCATCCTTATAAATAAAGATTTCACCAGCTTAAAAGAGGCTGGTTCAAGTATCCCCACAGGTGGGGATACTTGAACCAAAAGATATGTTTTTGTAAAATGTCAGTAATGTTCAAAGGATATCAGATTTATTTATAATACTTTCAGAAGTTAATTATGAATGTTTGGTCTAACATATAAATATATAAAACATAATTTGTGATAATTCTCTTAAAAGATGAAGCGACTAAAAAAAACTGGTTCAAGTATTTCCACTGACCCCTATTAATATTATATCATTATATTCACCAATAGAATCGAGAACAATCGCCAAAGATAAGAGAAGCGCGTAAACCATCCTCATCTTTTTCAATTAGAGGTAAAACTGATTATTGGTGTAAAGAAGAATTGGGTTAACAGTGCGAGTCAGTTTGAAGGGGAAAAATAAGTCACTTAATTTTTTAAAACTGATATCACAATTAATATACTCTTTTATGTTTTAATGGCCTACATTAAGCATCGAATAACTTTTGAGAGATTTCATAAGATTTCAAAAATTCCCTCCGATTTCAAAGAATTTCCATGCAATTAAAGACATCCCTGTGGACCTATGCCCAGTTATAGTTAAATTTAAGAAAACGCTTCTTGCAATTCTAGGTGTTGACAGGAGTCCAAACCAATGCGGCGGATACCTCCCATACATGCTGGGCTAGGTTGCTTTACATATCACGCTCTCTATCGCTCAGGCAGGTTATCAAAGAACCGACCCGTTTGGACTCGATTTGGGACCTTATTTTTATAAGCGACATCTTCCACTTTTAGATTGGGGAGTGGCCAAGCTATCAGGAAAAATTGACCATGACTTGATTTTCTGTGACATAAACCTAGATCTACCAACAAGACCGAGTATCTACCGCATAGGTAGGAACTTCAAACGTGAGGATCAAACAGCTTTCAATGAGGCAGCAAGTCGGGAGGACTGAGCCAGTGTATTAGAGCTCTCCTCGTTAGATGAGAAAGTGGATCGATTTTCGCAGATAACGTTAAACCTTATTAACAGATTCTGCTTGCTGCGTCGCTTTAGAATAGCTAGGCCCAGGCCGCCTTGGTTCTCCGACTCTGTAAAGAAAATTGCTCGGGTTAGGGACAGAGCTCGTTCCAAATGACGCACTTCCAATAATGTTATAGATAGAGATAAATATGTTCTCGTCCGCAACCTCGCAACTGGCTCCCTCCAGCGCGAAAAAAGCGGGTATCTGGCTAGCCTATCAGATAGGCCCTCTTCCAAACACATGTGGGAAAAGGTAAACCTGACAGGTGTCTGGTCGGGACAAAGACAGTTCTCTTGGGGAAGTCTGCCTTTCGATCCCTCTAGCATTGATTACTATCTAGAAACCATACCGCCAGCGGTAGCGTCAGACGCACTAATCCGCCACCTTTAGTCATCTGCTAGCAACATTACACCTGACTCAGAGAATACTTTCGCATTCAAGGAAATTGATCTTAGTCACTTGTATCACGCAGTGAGATCGTATACTTCGACAGCTACGGGATCGGATCGCATAAATAGTTCCTCACTTTATCTGCGTATGCCCTCTTGCCTTCCAGCGTTATTAAATATTATGAATATCTCGTTAAGGCAGGGAAAGTTTGCCTTGGCATTGGGATCAGGTATTGTTCGTCCTCTTCCTAAATGCGACAGTCCGAAATCATTTGGAGACTTGTGCCCAGTAACTATTGTGCCTTATTTTTCGAAGATATTAGAGAAGATCTTTCTTCAGCAGTTGACACCCTACTAGTTAGGTCCTTGGACTGTTCAGAGGTAACCTTGCTGGCCTTGGTAGACTTATCTTGGGCTTTCGAGACCCTTGATCATGGGTTGCTTCTGAAAAAATTAGAATCCATAGGAGTAGAGGGGACATCACTTGCTTGGTTCACAGGATTTCTCTCTAATAGAAGTCAGCGAGTCGCAGTACCAAACTCTCAGTCTACACTCATGTCCCCACGCAGAGCAGTGGATAGGGGAGTACCTCCCCTCGTGAAAAGAAAGACCAACTTAAGACTACAGTGTAGGCAGGTATACGCCTGTCTTAAAGTGATCTTAAACTGATCTTTTCTGGTCCCCAGAAGACCACAGTCCTTT
>JAABKJ010014245.1:0-10143 GCA_011634705.1 Andricus grossulariae
ATATATATATATATATATATAATACAATATTTTCAAATATAAAATAAAAAATTCAACCAACAATGAAATAGTTCAATTTTCAGTTAAAAAATATAAATAAAAAAAAATGGTTCATTTATATTTTCAGTCGAATAATTATTATTTAAGTAAAAATAACGAATATTCTAGTTCAATTTTCAACCCAAAAAATGAAGTTTCAGACAAAAAGAGGAATTTTTAATCAAAAAAATTAATTTTTTACCGAAAGAGACGAATTTTCAACAAAACAAATGAATTTTTAACTGGTTTTTTTCAGTCAAAAAAATTAATTTTTATCTAAAAATAATGAATGTTTAACAAAAGAAATTAACTTTCAACCAAAGAAATGAAATTTGAACCAAAAAGATGGATTTTTAACCAAAAAATTGAATCTTTAACCAAGAAGATTAATTTTCTAGCGAAAAGTCAGATTCTTAACAAAATACATTAATTTTCAAGTTAAATAGATCATTTTTCAACTAAAAATGAAATAATAAAATTAAAAAAAAAGTGTTTTTCAGCTAAAGAAAAGTAAGTTTTAGCTAAAAAAATTAATATTGAACCAGATAAATTAACTTTTAACCAAAGAAATGAAATTTTAACTAAAAAGATGAATTTTTAACCAAAAATTTTCAAATTTTTTGCAATAATATCTAATATATGTAATATATAATAACTTAAAAAGATAACTTTTGAACTAAAACTGAAATAATTTAATTTTCTGCTGAAAAAAGTGGTTTTCAGCTAAAAAAAAGTAATTTTTTCCTAAAAAAAAAAGAATATTCAACAAATTAATAAAATTTTGGACTGAAGAAATGAAGTTGTAACCGAAAAGATGAATTTTTGAACAAAAACATTAATTTTCTACCAAAAGAGATGAATTTTCAACGAAACACATGAATTTTTAAACAAATAAATAAATATTTAACTGATTTTTTCATTCGAAAAAAATGATTCTTATCTAAAAATAATGAATGTTTAACAAAATAAGTTAACTTGCAACAAAAGAAATTAATTTTTAACTGAAAACATGAATCTTTAACCACTTTTCAACTAAACGTGGTATAATTGATTTTTATGCTAAAAAAAGTATTTTTTAGCTAAAAAAAAAGTAATTTTCACCTAAAAAATGAATATTCAACCAAAGAATTAAATTTTAAACCTAAGAAATTAAGATTCAACCAAAAAGATGAATTTTCAACCAAAAACATTAATTTTCTACCAAAAGAGACTAATTTTCAACAAAACATATGCATTTTTAAACAAATACATGCATTATCAACTGATTTTTTGATTCGAAAATATTGATTTTTATCTGAAAATAATGAATGTTCAACAAAATAAGTTAACTTCCAACCGAAGAAATTAAATTTTAACTAAAAAGATTAATTTTTAACCAAATAGTTGAATTTTAAACCAAAAAGATAAATCTTTAACCAAAAAGATTAATTTTCTAGCGAAAAGTCAGATTTTTAACAAAATACATTAATTTTCAAGTTAAAAAGATAACTTTTCAACTAAAAGTGAACTTATTAAATTTTCTGCTACAAAAAGTATTTTTTAGCTAAAAAAGTAAGTTTTACCTAAAAAAATTGATATTTAACAAAATGGTCAAATTTTTTACCTACAAAATGAAGTTTCAACCAAAAAGATGAATTTTCAACTAAAAGCATTAATTTTCTACTAAAAGAGACGAATTTTCAACAAAAGACTGCAATTTTTAAACAAATATATGAATTTTTAATTGATTTTTTTGTCGGAAAAATTAATTTTTATCTAAAAATAATGAATGTTTAACCAAATAAATTAACTTTCAACTAAAGAAATGAAATTTTAACTAAAAAGATGAATTTTCAACCATAAATATATTAATAATATATATAATATATGAGAACTTAAAAAGAAAACTTTTCAACTAAAAGTGAAATAATTTAATTTTCTGTTCAAAAAAGTATTTTCCAGCTAAAAAAAGTAAGTTTTACCTAAAACAATGAATATTTAACAAAATAGTTAAATTTTTGACCTAAAAAATGAAGTTTCAAACAAAAAGATTAGTTTTTAACCAAAAACATCAATTTTGTACCAAAATAGATGAATTTTTAACAAAATACATTAATTATTAACTTATATTTTTATTTGAAAAAATTAATTTTCATCCTATTGTAAACTTATATAATTTTAACATGAATAATCAGTTCTTGTCTCAAGAAAATGTACTAGATTGAAGAAACTCGATTTTCTTAATTTGAATACATTTTCTTGAGACATGACACATTTCCTTAGATCATGAAAATAATGTTTTGTCTCTATTTGTACCGATATTTTTCTGATTGAATGCTAATTTTTTCCATTTATCTTTTGTTCATTTATACCTTATTAGAGTTTTTTTTCGGAAACTTTTCATTGTTTAGGAGATCTATTAGAGTAATGAGAAAAAAATTGTTTTAATTTGTTTCTTATAGCTCTAATAGCTGTCCCAAATGATGGCCCCAATAATTTTGTATTCATTTGTTGCTACAAGTACGAAAATTGATGGCCCTAAATTCTCGCCACCAACTCAAGATAAAAATTCACCAAATCGATCATGATCATGATTTGCAAATCCTTTCTTTTAGGCAACAGCCCTCGTAAGTGGAAACAACGGTCTGGGCCAAGTAGTCGGAAAATTCTGCATGGAACTAGCAATTAGCAAGGCCGAAAAATTCGGAATAGGAATAGTGTCCTCCAGGTGTTCCAATCATTATGGAATCTGTGGATATTACACTCTCATGGCAATCGAAAAAGATATGATTGGTTTCACCTGTACCAATACAAGTCCATTGATGGCTCCTACAAGAAGTACCAAATCCGCCCTGGGTACGAATCCTCTATCCCTCGGAATGGGAGGATCATCTGATGACCAAGTCGTTCTGGATATGGCAACAACTTCAGTCGCACTGGGGAAAATTGAACTAGCAATGAGAAAGGGTGAACCAATCCCCGAAGGTTGGGCCTTAGGTCCAGATGGTAAACCCACAACAGATCCAAAAGTTGCTTTTGACAATGCTCTTTTAATGCCACTTGGAGGAACAGAGGAACATTCCGGATACAAAGGATATGGTCTCGCTCTGATGGTTGAAGTTCTCTGTGGAATCCTGAGTGGAAGTGAATATGGACCCAACATTAGGGAATGGAAAAAAAGTGAAAGAATTGCGAATTTGGGACACTGTTTTATTGCGATTAATCCGGAAGTCTTTGCTCCAGGTTCTAAGGACAGGTTGGCAAGTCTTCTTCAGCAGCTGAGGGATCTTCCGAAAGTGTCTGATAAAAATGTGATTGTGGCTGGAGATCCTGAGAGAATGGCAATGGCCAGAGTTGATAAAAATGGTGGGATTGAGTATCATGAGAATCAGCTTAAGCATGCTGAAGAATTCGCAAAGGAAATGGGTGTTGAGCCTATGAAGTTGATACCTAAAGCATGTTGATGGTTGATAAAATAGGTCCTTTAAATCAGATATTGTATTTGATTGTATGTAAGAAGAAAAATTAATGTTTTAAATTTATTGTTTTATACATAGTAAATAATTGACTTTAATAACTTTTGGATAATAAAAGAAAAATATATTTTGTCTACATTAATTAGTATTGTTGTGTACTGCCATGCTTCTGTGCATCCCAAAGTTTGGCCTCTAGAAGAACTCGATAGGATGATTTTAATTGGTATGTCAAAAAATTTTAAGTTGAAAGCTACAAGTAAATAGATGTCCTGAATGATGGTCCCAATAATTTTGTATTCATTTGTTGCTACAAATACAAAAATTTATTTAAAGATGAAGATCATTGCCTAACTGTTTTGCAGTTGTTTGTTGGTTATTGGAATCATCGTTCAGGAAATCTATTAGAGCAATGAGAAACAAATTGTTCTAATTTGTTTCTTATAAATCTGATAGATGTCCTACATGATGGTTCCGATAATTTTGTATTCATTTATTGCTACAAATACAAAAATTTATTTAAAGATGAAGACCATCGCCTAACATTTTTGTCATTCTTTTTTTAATTATTGGGATCATCGTTTAGGAGATCCATTAGAGCTATAAGAAACAAATTGTTTTAATTTGTTTCTCATAAATCTAATAGGTATCCTAAAAGATCAAGATCCTTTTTTGACTTTTTGCAGTTTTTAATCCAAAAGCGCTTTCACTTTTCAAAAAAATCTTTTTTGGAACACCCTAATAAGCATTTGGATATTTAAAATAAATGTGATAGACTGTTTTATTTCATAAAAATGTAAAATATAAGCAGATATAGAAATAATAAAACAGTCTCAGAAACATCTATAAAATTGTAAATAATTCCTGAATAGTCTAGAAAATTTCAAAATATTTCGAAATATTTGCGAACATTCCGAAAAACCTTCTTTTCTATTTTTGAAAAGTCCAGAACATTTCATAGTTTAGAGAGTTATTTATAGGTACTAATTTGAAGAAAAAATCCTTGATTTCTGAAACGGAAATATTCCAGTTTTCACAAAAATAATGCAATTTTCAAGAAAATAATTGAATTTTTAAGAAAATTATTGAATTTTCAACCTAAAAGGATGAATTTTAAACCAAATAGTCGAATTTTTAATCAAAAAGATCAAATTTCCACCAAATAGTTCATTTTTCAAGCCGAAAAGATGAATTTCCAAAAATAGTTCAATTTTCAACCAGAAAGTTGATTTTCCAACAAAATAATAACATTTTCAGCAAAAAAATGCAATGGCTGACACTTTAACCAGAAAAAATAACATTGCTACCAAAAGAGATGAGTTTTAAACCCAAAAAAATTGTCTACTAAAGACAAATTTTGAACGAAAAACATGAATTTTCAACCAAATTGTTGAATTTTTAACAAAAAAACGATCAATTTTCATCCAAAAATGGAAAACTTAAATTTCCAGTAAATGATTAATTTTCAACAAAAATGGAAAATTTTTAACAAATAATGATTTTTAGTCTAAACAGAAAAATTTGTTTATCCAAATTGTTAAACTTTTAAGTCAGAAGACGAATAATTCTGTAAAACTGTTGAATTTTCTACCATAAAATATGAATTTTCAACAAAAATGTTTTTTATTTAATCCAAATTTTGAATTTTTAACCAGAGGATATTTTAAATCAAGAAGATTATTTTTCTACAAAAAAAAGACAAATTTTCAAATAAAAAAGATAATTTTTTAACAAATAATTTAATAATAGTTATTTCAACCAAACAATATTTTTATTTGAAATTAAAAACCCTTGAATTCAACCAAAAAATACGAATTTTTCACGAAATAGTTGAATCCTTAAACAAAGAAGATTATTTTTTATCCAAAGAGTTGTTTTTTCTCCAAAAAATATGAATTTCTGATAAAACCGATGAATTTAAAAAAAAAGATAAATTTTCATTTAAAAAAATAGCGGAATTTTCAAGCAAAATAAATTTCAGATGAATTTTCAGCACCAGCAGATGAATTTTCAAGAAGAACATATGAATTTATCAGGAAAGTTAATTGTTTACAAAAACAATTGAATTTTATACAAAACAGTCGAACTTTTAGAAAAAAGGATTTCTTTTTATCGAAATCGTTGAATTTTCAAATTTTTCAAAAAATTTACTTTGTTTATATCAGAAAATTTTTTTGATATTAAAATTGCAACAATACGATGTCTAGTGTAATTGTTCGCGTCTTCGAGACGCATCGATCGACCTATTCTTGAAACCTCCATTACCTAACAGTACTAATTTATGAAGTTTGCAAAAAATTGTTTATTCTGTTTATATAAGAAAAACTTCCTTGATATTTGAATTACAACAATATGATATCTATTGTATTTGTTCGCGTCTTCGAGACGCATCGATCGGCCTATTGTTGAACATTTTATAACCCACCAGTACCGATTTACGAAGTTTCAACAAAAAATTTTATTCTGTTTGTATGAGAAAAGTGTATCATATTAGGAATACTACAGTACTGTATCTGACATGTTTGTTCGCGTCCTCGAGACATTTAATGATTTATTCATGTACCTTCCATGACCTCTTATGATCTAGCAATACCGATTTATAAATTTGTAAAAGTATATTGTTTATCCTCTTGATATGAGGAAAACTTTTTTAATATTGGGAATACAACAGTATGTGATATATTTGTTCGCGTCTTCGAGACGCATCGATTGCCCGATTGAAGAACCATTCATGGCCTACCATAACCAACCAATATTGTTTTAAAATTTTGTAACAAAAATTATTCATCTTGTTCATGAGAGGATTTTTTTTCGTTAATGTAAAAGTACTATATTTCATGAAATTGTTCGCGTCTTCAAGACTATTGACGAACTTTCGTCGACCAATCTTGGTTAATCAATAGCGATTTACGAAGTTAAAAAAAAGTTACATTTTTTTTACGAAGAAAACTTTGGGTTTCACTCAGCCGAACTGCTGCTGCCGAGCCTGGTCAGCGGGAGTTATTTGCACCTAATAAGGACTATAATACACACAGTTTTACAAATACATTTGTCAAATTCATTAATTGTTAATTTACAAATATAATATTCGAAATATGCGAGTTGTAATAATTCCAGCGATATGTTATTTGACTTAAAAAGTTGGAATTTAAATAATAAGTGTTCAATTTTATGACAAGTTTATGAAAATTAAAAATTTAATTTTGATTTGTGAATTTTTCGCATGCAATGTGATTGTTCAAGCAATAAGCTTCGAATAAAATTGAACACTTATTCTTTCATTGTTAACATTATAGGTCAAATAACATATCATTGGAATCGTTCTAATTCGCAGTCTTCGAATATTATGTTCGTAAATTACCAAGTGATGAATTAAAAAAATGTTATGTTCCACAATTTTAGTCCTCATTAGGCAAAAAGGACTCCCGCTGACCAGGCTCGGCGGCAGCATTTCGGCTGAGTGGTTAGATTTGAAAAACGACACTTTTGCGACTGACTCCACGAAAATTCTTTATATTGTGCTTTTATGTATTAAAATATTATTTCTAATTAATTTTCATAAACAAATTGGTTAAGCAGTGAAAAAAATGTTATAATTACCAGATTTCGAATATTATGTATGTAAATTGACAAGTGCTAAATTAAAAAAATGTTATATTCCTAATTTTATTATTTATTATGAACAAATAACTCCCGCTTACCAGGCTCGGCGCATAAGTTCGGCTGCGTGAGGGAACGCCGCGTAGTGGGGGAACCGTACGCAGTTAGCTGTGGCGCAATTGTCCATCGCCCATAATTCGATACTCCCAATGCAAAAGTATGAATAGTCTCATACCTATCCTAATTTGGAAACTCATTAAGAAAAATTATAAATTTTGTTTATTGCCTGAACAATCGCATTGTTTAAAATTATATTTTCAATATTGAATTTTAGTGAGTACCGGTTCCTATTGTTTATACCTGTAGTTTGGGGCAGGTGACAATTCCGCCCTGGGTACCTGCGAACGGTTCCCCCGCTACGCGGCGTTCCCTCACTCAGCCGAACTTTTGCGCCGAGCCTGGTCAGCGGGAGTCCTTTGTACCTAATGAGGACTAAAATGTGGAATATAACATTTTTTTAAATTTAGCACTTCGTAATTTACAAACATGATACAACATAAATTTGAACATTATTACTTTATTTACAACTTTTTAAATCAAACAACATGTAGTTGGAATCGTTTTAACTCACATATTTCAAATAATATATTTGTAAATTACCAATTACTAAATTTTAAAAATGTTATATTCTGTATTTTAGTTTTCATTAGGTGCAAAGAACTGCCGCTGACCAGGCTCGGCAGCAGCAGTTCGGCTGAGTGAAAACCAAAGTTTTCTTCATAGAAACAATACAACTTTTTTTTAACTTCGTAAGTCGCTATTGATTAACCTAGAATGGTCGACGAAATTTCGTCAATAGATCAATCAACGCGTCTCGAAGACGCGAACAATTTCATTAAATATAGTACTTTAACATTCACAAAAAAAATCCTCTTATGAACAAGGTGAATAATTTTTGTTACAAAATTTTGAAACAATATTGGTTGGTTATGGTAGGTCATGAATGGGTCTTCAGTCGGGCAATCGATGCGTCTCGAAGACGCAAACAAATATATCACATACTGTTGTATTCCCAATATTAAAAAATTTTTCCTCATATCAAGAAGATAAACAATATATTTTTAGAAATTTATAAATCGGTATTGTTAGATCATAAGAGATCATGAAAGGTACATCAATAAATCATTAGATGTCTCGAGGACGCGAATAAACATGTCAAATACAGTACTGCAGTATGCGTAATATGAGACATTTTTCTCATACAAACAGAATACAATTTTTTTTTAAAACTTCGTAAATCGATACCGGTGGGTTCGAAAAGGTTCAACAATAGGCCGATCGATGCGTCTCGAAGACGCGAACAATTACAATGAATATCATATTGTTGTAATTTGAATATCAAGAAAGTTTTTCTTATATAAACAGAATAAACCATTTTTTTCAAACTTCATAAATCGGTACTGTTAGGTAATGGAAGTTTCATGAATAGGTCGATCGATGCGTCTCGAAGACACGAACAATTATACTAGACACCGTACTGTAGTAATTTTAATGTCAAACAAAATTTTCTCATATAAACAAAGTAATTTTTTTTAAATTCTTGAAAATTAAACGATTTCGATGAAAAGAAATCCTTTTTTCTAAAAATTCGACTGTTTTGTATAAAATTCAATTGTTTTTGTAAACAATCAACTTTTCGTTATAAATTCATATGTTGGTGTTGGAAATTGATCTGCTGGTGCTGGAAATTGATCTGAAATCTCTTTCGGTTGAAAAATCCACTATTTCTTCTAATGAAAATTTGTCTTTTTTCAAATTCATCGGTTTTATCAGATCTTTCATATTTTTTGGATAAACAACAACTGTTTGGATGAAAAAAAATCTTCTTTGGTTAAGGATTCAACTATTTCGTGAAAAATTCGTATTTTTTGGTTACCAAGTGCTAAATTAAAAAAATGTTATATTCCGCATTTCACTCCTCATTAGGTACAAGGGCCTCCCGCTGACCAGGCTCGGTGGCGGCAGTTCGGCTGAGCGTGAAAAAGCCGCGGAGTGGGGGGAACCGTTCGCAGCTAGCTGGCTCAGAATTGACTATCGCCCCTCTTGCCTATGTCCCATCGGGGGGGGGGGGGATTTAGCCAAGTAGAATTATTTTTACTCGGGATATTATATTGAAAAGATGATTAAATTAATGATAAATTTGATAATGTTGATGAATTGATAAAGTTCTAAAAGAGAGAATGCCGAATGAAAATGAGTGCATACGAGACGTCTCTCGCAGGTGACGTCACGTAACAATATTTACAATCGGTGATCGGATTCGCGAGTAATCTAATAATTTGATGGAAACGAGGCTCGCGTTCGAGACGCATTGTGATGTAACAACGATCTGCGGTTGGTTCGATCATTAGTGAAGATGACCTTGAGTTTGCACGTCAAATCTCGATTACGTTACTGCAGCCAGCTCTGCTACACTACATGTAAGCTATACTACATATGAGCAATTCCATGACAAATCATGTGAAGAATTTCATAATTTCTTGCATTAATTTTGACGAAACTTGTATTATGAGATCTCTTTTCATTATTTCAAAATTTCTTTCGTTAATTTTGATGTAACTTTGATTATGAGTTCTCTTAGGTGTTGAAAGAAAAATCATGAAATAATTTTTGAAACATTCAGAAGACTTAGGATATGTTGAAAATAACAAGATTTTTCAATAACTAGTGTTTGAACTCAATTTTTGATTATTTTTTTAGATAGCTTACAATGTCCTTTAACAACCCTGTTAATATCAAAATGGGATGTCTTAGTTTTTGAAAAATCCAATTATTGAAAAGCGCATGGCGCCATTTTCGATTATTTCTCGAACCATCTCGAAATTACTCGAAACAATTTAAAACTATTGTTGTTGGGAAACCCGTGCTCGTGATTGGATGAAGCTTTCATTGTTTTTTCGCTATTTAAAAAAAGCTCAGTCTGCAAACTTCAGGATTATGAGAAATGCAAGGTTATATAAATAATATATTATATTTATATATTATATATTAT
>JAABKJ010014246.1:0-10143 GCA_011634705.1 Andricus grossulariae
TTCCAGTAGATCTTACACTGATCATTCTCCACAACGGACTCGAGTTCCCCCTGGGTGTATGGCAAGATGGGCAATAGGTTAACACCATAAAAGTGCCTAAGATGGTGATATAACACTTTTAGGGACGCATTGTGTCTCTTCTTGTACCCGTAACGTGCATACTCTGAGCATCCACTCAGAACATGTCCAAGTGTTTCTGGCTCTTGCTTGCACGCTCAGCAGTTAGTATCGCTCACAGTCTCCAATCTCAATCCAGCAGACATGAGAAACATGTTAGACAAACCTATCGAGAGTTTTTCTCTACGTATGATGCCGTAGAATTTACCATGAAGGGGCTTGTCAGCATGTTCTCTTAAAAGAAGAGTATTTTCTGCTTCCTGTACACGACTTTTGAGCATCAAAGGTGTTAGTGATGCTATGCCATGTGTAGTGTCGCTAGAATCAAGTGGGAGGCCAAGCTCCTCTGCGGCCCTATCTGCGGCACTGTATAGAAACGCCGCAACATTGACGACTTCATGTTTATGTATAAGTCGCATGAGAGAACCTGCACTGTGCACATTGCAAGTAGAACACCCCCAAGAATGCAGGAATCGGATTTGAAAAATAGCTGCTGTTAGTTGATATGGAAAAAGTCTGAATTCGAAGTAATAATGGAAAAATTAATAAAAACTGTTTTATTTTGCCACCTTAACGCCGCTGACGCTGCCCCTCGATCCCTATACAATCCTTCTGACGCAGGACTTTCCGGAAAAAAGAGTGGCAGCTACTGGCAATACGCCGGGGCCGCCCAGGTACCCGAGATCCGAGACAGCGTCGTCCCCGAACAGACAGGATGGAACCCTTGTCTCCTAGGCTACCGAATTTTAGGGAGGAACAGCGATATACGTTCCCACCCTTGAAGATGGTAAATCGAGAATCGCCAGCAGTAGTCAACTGCATCAATTCGACGCTACTTTCGCTGGCATTGCTGTTTTCGCTGGCTGGCGAGCTCCCCTCACTTAGGAGCTTCATCCGCTTCCGGGTCCCAGAGACCCCTGGGTCTTTCCGCGTAGCGGAAGAACCCTCACACTAGCTGGCTCGACCCGAGCGCACACCTTCTCTGCCGCACACACCTATGGAACGCATCAAGCGAGTCGCGCTCCCTCCGCCCGCCAGTCAGCAAAACGTCCTCCAGGGTATGAGCGGGTTGGACACTTGGCTTGCCGCTCGTCAGTCCCAGAGGCGCGCATAGAAGACAAATTGGCGGCCCGAACGTGGGGGTAGAAATTATTTTCCATTTTTTGAAGAATAGAAAACGCCCCCTTCCCCCCCGAGAGTCAATACGATCCTCTCTTCAAGTACGAGAGTCCGCGGCGCCGCGCAGGTAGACCAGCTACCAGAACCATCTCAGCTAGAAATCATACGGTTACCGAGTCTGAACCGGAAAACTCGGTTACGCCATTTTAGAACCCCACTACGGAGAACTCGGACAACAAAGAAGTTGTTCTTTCTTTGCCACAACCTAGCACAACCCAAAGACGATCCTCTCTCCCGGTTATTCAACGGGAAACGAGCAAGTCCGTACCAGAAAACACACGAAAGGCATCTCACGTTTTATCCTGGGAACCAGAAGGCATGCCTGGACCAAGCAGCCGCCCAGAAACGGAGACGGCACCGCTGAACCCACGTCCGGTTATTTTAACGGCTAATGCCCCGACGCGCATAGTGAATTCGGTGCTTTCACCCCACCGAACGCACACGGTCCCACAGCTACCCAGCGCATCCCTTGATGATTGCCGATCACTAATACGTGCCATCAGAACGCCGGACGTGCCCTCGCTCACTTTTGTGGGTATAAACCACGAAGACCCGGAGACCTTTTTAAGCCTCTGCGAACATTATTCCACAGAGGCCTCCATCGCACCATCCTTGTGGTCAAGGGTGGTAATCAAGTCGCCCACAGGGAAGGTAGCAAAATGGTACGAGGTATATAGGACCTTGTCCCTACCGTGGGCAAATTTTCGTACCTTGCACATACAAAATTTCGCCGGAATCACGGCAATGAATGAGTTGCACATAAAGCTCTATGCCACAAAGCAAGAGGAAAAGGAGGCTGCTGGTGGATTTTTGAAAAACGAGTATTTGCTCGCCCTTCGCCTGTTGCCACAGTTCTCTTAAGAGCAAATAGTTTCTTTATTACCAGAGGCCTTGAAATTTTCTATTCAAAAGGTGTTGTACCGAAGACACCCCCGTCGGCAGACTTCCGCTGCAGTGTCATTACTGCCCGGGGCGTCATTTTCACAGGGAATGCCCTGTTATCAAGTCCCGGCAATCCACCGCGTTTGCGGAAAACTGAAGAGACCGGGCGGCCGAGGCAGACACTCCTGCCGCCAAGTTCACGTCAAGCGCGCCTGCCCAGCATAAGTGTCCTCCTGGGCGGACGAGAAATAAATCTGAGATCAATAGCCTAGCCTCGGAGAATTTTGTCAGCGAGTCAGTATTGACGAAAACCAAGCTAAACTGATACTCGGCCGACCTTGACTAAAACAGCATAAGGTCATTCACGACCACATTGCCGACTACATCTTTGTAGGCAAGGTAGGTGGGCAGAGGGTTCACCTTAGCCCACTTCCCACGACTATGAGCTTGCCTCCCTCTCGGAAGAAATATCCGTTCAAAACAGCTTCATCAGTATCAGTATCAGTATCAGGAAGAATTTCGCAAACCCATTCACCTGCACTCATCACTGTTCCACGGAGGCGGACGCCTCAAACAGGCACTAGCAAATGTGCAGCATGACATAAAGCTCAAGGATGGTCATCCTTCAGAAAAGCACCTTGTCGTTACCTAGATAAAAAACGTCAATACATCGACGTTCAACTACGCGAGATGCTTCGAGACAGCATAATTGAGCCCCTAAACTCCCCGTTCACTTCGGCCAGAGTAATCGCCGGGAAAAAGAACGGCGATTACCGCTTTTGAGTAGATTACCGTCGTCTGAGCGGGATGACCGTCGACGTCCCGCAGTGCCTACCGAGAATCCACGAAACCTTGAAGGACCTCGGTACACCCACAATATTTTCCACTTTGAACCTAAAAAGTGAATACTGGCAGGTACTCATGCCGCCCGGGCCCGAAAGGTTCACAGCCTTCTCAACCCCAGGGGGAGGCCAGTTTCAGTTCGAAGTTATGCCGTTCAGACTTAAGAACGCCCCTGGAATATTTCAAAATCTAATGTGGCAGGTCCTGAAAGAGTTATGGGGTGTGCACGCCATGGCATACCCCGATGACATAGTCGTCTATTCTCGAGACTGAAAAGAACACCTGTTGCATTTGTCACTGTTATTCGAGAGACAAGCCATATACGGGCTTACCATCGCACCGGTGATATGCAGCTTCGGCCAATCGACCGTTCCGTATCTTGGCCACGTCGTAAGTACGGAGGATAACTCTGCGCAGACCGGGCACGCGAAAGCTATAAAAAATGCAGCACCACCCCGCACAAGGAAAGAGATGCGATCATTTTTGGGAATTGTCAACTGGGCGGAGGAATATATCCCAAATTCCTCAATAATTCTCGCCCCGTTGTCTGACATGCTTTCGACAAAAAAGCCGTACCGGATAACTCCGAAAAATCTGCAGCACTTCGGAGCTGCCAAAGCGGCTTTCCAAAAGCCTATCACCCTGAGCCGTTCCAAACTAGATTAAAGGTTCTTTCTACCGGCGGATGCTAGTGCCCGAGGAATGGGGGCAGTCCTAATGCAGGACGAACCAGATGGAAAGCGCCGGATTATATCATTCGCAAGCGCCAAATTTTCACCCATCGAAGCCCGCTATTATTGTATCGAGCCGGAGTGTCTCGCTATCGCGTGGTCGATCAAACGCCACCGGCCTTTTCTCGAAGACCGTCGATTCACGCTGCGAAGAGACAGCAAGACCCTAACGTGGCTCGAGCACCAGAAGGACAGTCGGGATAAATTGACGCGATAAGACCTTTTTCTTAGCCGTTTTCCGCGCACGATTGAACAATTGTCCAGAAAGGAAAACGAGTTGCCTGATGACCTTTCCAGCCTTCCGAATCCCGACAAGCTGTCGCCCGGCGAACCAGATCTCGAGCAGATGCTGTCACCCACAAGCAAAAACGCCGACGTACTTTTCCTGTCGGCTGACCAAACCCTGGAGACGTTCCCTCCATTTTTGCTTTGATCCCCGACCTCGTACCGGGTCACAGGCATTTCCCGCCGGAAATAACGGTTCTAGAGTCCCATGACCCTTCCAGGTCGATGAGTCCGCTTCGGGCCTTCCCTGTCTAGGTCTTCGGACCACCATCCCTTCCAACAGCCTATTCTTGATAACTTTCTTTTCCCACCCAAACAAAACAAAAAAACAAAAACGAGGTGCACTCACTGCCCACTTTTTCCTCCCGCTGCCTACCCACATGGACGGACTGACAGCGTGGCAGAAACTTATGAAGGCGGACATGAAGCGAGTAGCGCTTCCGCCGCCCGCCAGTCAGGGAAACGTCCCCCAGGATATGAGCGGGTTGGACACTTGGCTCGCCGCCCGCGCACAGGAAAGTGCTGCCCGCGCACAAGCGAGTGCCGCCCGTACACAAGAGTACGCCGCTCGTCAGTCCCAGAGACGCTCATAGACGCAACCTCTCTCTCGCACTCGAGAGACCACTGTACGTGCTCTTACCGACACCGCTCGGCAACTACTCACTCACTCTTCACCTTCCCCCGCTCCTAAGCCTTCACTATGCACTTTAGTCTGCCCCCCCCCCCACTAGCTCACATAGCTGGGGGTAGAAGACAAAAATATAAGCATTATAATTTTATTATTGTTATTCTTTGTAGTACAGTTGACTAAACAAATAATTACCGCAATAAAATTGTTATTTCAATAACTTTTTTCACGCTTTTTTTATATAATTTTTTTTTTAATCATCTCAACACCTTATTCATTTTGATAATAGATATCGAAAAATATTACGCTGAAGTAATTGAAAAATGGTTTGAATTCAAAAATAACAAAAATATCGATTAATTTCCGTTCTGAAAATTAGTTCGATTGTTGTAAATAACTTGTGTTTTCCGGATGACAAGGTCTTTAAGTTGAAATGATTAGATTTTTTGAATTACAATTATTTTTAGATCGTATGACATTATTTTTTTAAAGATTTTGTAATCCTCTATCCATAAAATTTACCTTTCAACATAAAGTCGCAATCATTTGAAGTTTCCTAAGAAATTTTATTGTCGGTACCGTTTTTTTTTCATACTGGTACCTACATCCAAAAATTTCCAACTGAAGAGGGTTCGGGTGTCAGGGGGGGCTACTTTTTAAATAAAGTTTTTTCCAAACATAATTCTGTGAAAAATTCACTTCGTCAGTCACTAAGGATAGTTTCTCTTCAAGGAAAATCACTTTTCAGATACGAGCAATATTTTAGACAATTTTTCTAACAGATGTTTAAAATCAATAATTTTAATTTTTTGAATAATCTAAAAAACTTGTTTGATTTTCTTGAAACCTATCAAAATTTTTAAGAATCTTAGGCATTTCCGGAATTTTCGAAAATGTAAATATTGTTTTACATTATTTAAAATCTTGTTGCATCTTAAATTGTTTATCAATCGTTTCAAGCTTCAAAACCTTCTAAATATATTTTCAAAGTATTTGAATTTTTTTAACATTTTTTTTGAAAATTCTGCAAAATTAACAAAATGGCCTTAAAATCTTTCATAATCTTCTTCAAATATTTTAGAAATATTCTTCAAAAATATTTTTCAACATTCATTAAAAATTAATTTTGAAACAAATATAATACAAATTTCACCAATTGTCAAAGTTTCTGAAAAGCATACTCGCATTGCTCGTAAACGTTAATTTCAAAAAAATTTCAAATACTCGTAATTGGAATATAAATAAATTGCGATTGAGGCTGGGTTCGCTAAATAATGTTAACTAATGCCTTTAGAAGGTGTCTGTTTTGACTATTTTCCATTCTAAAGTTATAAACTACTTTTAAATTGAATCGAATCCACGGCTAGACCTACAGACACGGTAGAGAGCTTCATATACTTATGAGAATATTTGATCAAAAGGTAACTTTTGACACTAAAATATCTGATTTTTCAATTGAAATTCTGAAATAAGTGTAATCTGCATAATTTATTCAATTGAAAATATTGTAACAACAATTAAAAAATATATCGGAAGAAAAAAAAACTATGAAAGCTTGTTGAGAATTAGGCATTTTTTTATTTCGCAATTCAGTTTGATTGTACTGATGATAATTTTAACTTGAGATATGCATTTAGCTATTTCATTGATACAAGGACAGCGTACACGGTCTATTCAACCTTGTTATCGATTTTAACTGTTTGTTTTAGCCTGACAATCATCATCATGTGTCTTCCACGTAGTCACCCCCCATTCGAAATTTTCGTAATTCAGTAGGTTTTCTGGGTAATAATACCCCATGCTGATGAGCATATATATATACCATTGAATATTTTCCATCTTTCTCATTCATCGTGTACGAAACCCATCTGAAAAATGAAGATACGTATCAGCAATCTGCTCTTTGCAATCAAGGTTTTTTTGCATTTCAATGGTCAGTTTACTCAATATAATACAAATCTCAATGTGAATACAAAATATAACATATATTTTGAAAATTTTTAAATTATTAAGCTAAAGCTCAGAAAACGCTTTTTGCGTGACGTATGTTACACATAGACATCAAGAAGCTTTAATTTGTGATATGTCCAATTTTACAGTTCTGTATTTGAAGCATTGAAACTTTTTTTATTTTTGGCTTTCAACATTTTTGATATATGATATTATTTTAATCTTGAGGCTTTTGTTGACTATTTATTGAATTTCAAACACTTAAAGTTTTAAGTAGCTTATTTTTGACTACACCGGAATGAAAATTGTTTAGCATTTAATTTCTGACTTCTAAACTTTATCTTTTTTAAATAATTCGAGTTAAATTGTTGTGTATAAACTCATTCATGTAAAATTGAAATTACATGCATTCTGAATGAAGCAATCGCAAAAAGTCTCGACTTCTTCTAAATGGAACTTCCGCAAAGATAACGTTGAATAAACACAAATCTGTTCTGCTCGACTTATTGTTCAAACTGTGTGTATATGTCATTCTATAAACATTATGGAAACATAAAAGTATAAATACTCAGAAATTGTCTGATGTTTAATAGTGCAGTTGATTTATATTTAAGAAGTAAGATGTATTCTTGATTTTATGGTTTCTAGAAGTTTTTTGGAACACATTTCAGCATTTGAACAAGAGTTGAACCCAAGATTTTGAACTTTTTACTTAGCTAAAAAAACATTTAACTTTGAAAATAAATATTTTTTCAATTGTTTGATAAAATAATTGCAATATAGACTGATTCGACGAGAAATTTCCTACTCCATTAAATAAATCTTCTAATGAAGTCGTGGATTCAGTTTCTGCACAGATATTCATTTTTGAAGTAAAGTATGAATTTTCAAACTGTTAACCAAGAAGATTAATTTTCTGCAAAAAGACAAACTTCTAACAAGATTCATGAAGCTTCAACCAAATAGTTAAATTCATAACTAAGATAAATTAAGTCGAAAATAGAACCGTTAAATTTTCATTTAAAAAATTACTGTATAACTACAAACAACATGAATATTTAAAAGCTCGAATGTGTGTATGTCAAATTCGTGTTTGTTTGATAATTTACTTTTTTAACTAACAATTTAACTTTTTCATTATCGGTTGTATGTTAATATTTTTATTTAAAATTCACCTTTTTTAATTGAAAATCCATGTATTGTGTGGAAAATTCGTCCTTTTTGGTGAAACGTTTATTTTTTTGGTTGAAATTAATGTTTTTGGTTGAACGTTCGTCGATTTTATGGAAAATTGATCTATTGTTGTAAAAATTTCATATTTTCCAGATAAAAATGCAACTGTTTGTTAATGACAATTAATAACTTGTTTTGGTTGAGGAATCAACTATTTGTCAAAATCAATTTTTTTTTTTTTTTAAGATTTATGAGTTTAGTTTGAAATTCATCACTCTGCTTGAAAATTGAACTAATTTGTTAATTTCATATTTCATTTTTTGTTGAAAACTAATTTCTGCATTGAAAATTTAAGTATTCCATTTTTTATCAAAAATTTACTTTTTTGGATAGAAAATTCAACTATATCGTTGAAAAGTCATCTGTTTTGGTGAAAATTTCATCTTTATTAGTCAAAAATGCAACGCTTAGTTGAAAATTCAACAATTAGGTGGGATATTAAATTGTTCGTTTGAAAATTACCTTCTTTTGAAAAATAATATTTTCGGGTTGAAAATTTAACCGCTTTGTGAAAAATTCGTCCCTTTCACTTTGAAATTCAACCAGTTTCATTGAAAATTAATGTGTTTTAATGAAGATTCATGTTTTTTGGAAGAACATCAACCGTCTTGCCGGAAAAGTCGTCCGTTTGGATGAAAATTGAACTATTTGTTTGAAAATTCATATTTCTTACAACTTTTCAGATATAAGCAACATTTTCAACATTTTTGTTAACAAATCAATAAAGTCAATTATTTTTCTTCATAATTTTCAAATGATTTCAAGAATTTGTTCTATGTGTGATATGGTTTTTCATACAAGGTAAAAGATTATAGAGATCGTGACCTCAATTTTGAGGAATGCAGTCAATAATTGTTTTTCCTTGACACTGACTTCTAAAAAATATCTTCGAAGGGCGGCTGAACGCCTTGAACCTTTTCTAAAATTGTAACAACTCTTTAATTTACTCGTATTATTTTTTAATATAAACTATGATTAAAATTTTTTTTAGGAATCTGAAGAATTTTCTTGATTTTCTCGAAACCTATCAAAATTCTTGAGAATCTTGGTTTTTTTTCGCAATCTTCGAAAATCTGGACCTTGTTTCACATTCTTTAAAATCTTGTTGGATTACAATTTTTTTTTAATAATCTTTCCAAAAGTTGTAACCTTCTAAATATGTTTTGAAATTATTCACATTTTTCAACCAAAAATTTTAAACGTCTGCAAAGTTAAAAAATTTCCTTGAAATTTCCCAGAATCCTGTTTGACAATTTCGAAAATATTTAGAAATCTTTTGAGAAGTGCTTTTTAAATTATTTAAAAAAAACATTGAAAATTATCCCATAAATCTTGAGAATTTTCTTCATTCTCTTGCAAGACTTAAAAGTCCCTGTAATGCTTCTCCTTTCGAAAACTGTTTCAAATTTTATAAAATATTTTTTCATCTTCTCTTCAGTCATTTTTCAAAGCAAAATTTTTTTCACAGAAATCTTAATAATTTTTTTACTGTTTTAAAATCTTTCAAAATACTTACAAATTTTTTTATTTCCGCATCCTTCAAACATCTAGATTTTACCTTACAATTTTCAAAATATAATTACGATAACTATTTGAAATGCTGTAAAGTGTTTCTCAATTTTTATCTAAAATTTGTTTTTCGAAATGAAAAATCTTTTGCAATTCTCCTGTAAATCATTTCTTTACTTCTGAACCTTCTAGATAGCTCTCAAAATTATTAGAAGTTTCAGCAAAATTTTGTTAAAATTCTACAAAATTCAAAGAAATTGCCCTAAAATCTTCTACAATCTTTTTCGTTATGAGTAGCACTCCAAAAGACAAACAATTAATTGAAGTGAAATTTTTCGATAAAATTAAAATTATCAGAGTTATAGCATTTTCAAAATCCCAAAAAACGAACGAAAATTAATATTTCAAGCCGAAAAACGCATGATATAAAAAAAAGTTAGAGAAAGAAAAACGTTTTTTTTCGAGTGCCCTACAAGATTATCATAACAGGTTTCTGAATTTTTTCGAAAAATCGAAAATTCAAATGTTGATTGCACAAAAAATAATGAAAAATTAAAAATTCCATTTTGCGGTCCAACTATGCAAGATACAAAAAAAGATGAAGATACAAAAATCGTGCACTCAAAAAGATCTACAAATTTTTTACAAATCACGTTTTGATAGGACGCGTAGTTTTTGTTTTATTCGTGAAAAATGACATTAAAAAAAATCAATGTTTTGGAAGACGACACAAGGAAAGAAAAAAAAATAATAGGCAAACTTTTTCACTCAAAGAGGATGTACAAA
>JAABKJ010014247.1:0-10143 GCA_011634705.1 Andricus grossulariae
TTTGAAAGGTTCCAAGGGAATAAAAAAGTGTTCTTTTAAAGATTCTTGGCAATACTGAAATAAATCTTATTTTGAAAAATATATCTTAACATGATATTGAAAAATATTTTTAAACATTTCAAAAGATTTCCAAAATTGTCAGAAAAGTTTCTGGAAGATTTTAATGCAATTTTTGGATTTTGCAAAATTAAAAAAAAAATTAATGAAAAATTCTACGTATCTGAAAATATATCGAGAAGACCAATGTAAAAGAAAGTAATAAATAACTCCATTTTTTTGCAGTTAAATCTACATTTAATTCTTGTTTTCATATATTTTAAATAACTAGTTTCTGGCTCACAATTAGAACG
This sequence comes from Andricus grossulariae, assembly GCA_011634705.1. Classification (NCBI taxonomy): domain Eukaryota; kingdom Metazoa; phylum Arthropoda; class Insecta; order Hymenoptera; family Cynipidae; genus Andricus; species Andricus grossulariae. Next base: position 351 of record JAABKJ010014247.1, read on the forward strand.
TTTTTCCAGATCTTTTTTAGCCAGAAGATTCCAAGGGTCAAGAATTTTTCCTCCAGACATTTATTAATGGTGTCGCAACTTCTCCTTTTCTTCAAGTTTGTAAATTCTCACATGACTGGGGAAAAAATGAAAAATCTTCAAAAATTAGTTTTTCTATTTACATTGAAATGATGAATTTTAAAATGCGTGATACACAATGTGAAAAGTATCAATGTTGATCAACTTAGTTCTATGATCCTGATTTAAGAATACATTAGTTTTAAACAAAATTTACAATTGTTTGACTTTTAGGGGTTCAATTACAATACAATTACTCATTTTTGTAAACTAAAATAAGAAATCATATCATTTCCAACCATTTTGAAATTAATAAACTTGAAAATGACCGTGAATGCTTTTTCTCTGTACAGAGATCTAGTTTTTCAATAATAAAATCTATCCAATCACTTGAATTGTCATTTAATACTACTCCAGGATATATCTCTTAATAATTCATATCATTTTTGAAATTTCTGAAATTTAATTAAAAAATTTTTTTTTTTTGTATATGCAATTGTTTGTTCCAAAGTTTTTTTATCAATAATCTTATAAAAACTGTTTAAATCCTTCAAAAATCCATTGGAATATTTTTATTGTTCAAAAACTCAACAGGTCTTATAAAATTCTTCCAAATGATTCAAAATTCTTCAAAACCGCATATTAACCCAGATGTTTGAATTATTTTCAAATATCTGAACTTCTGTAAAATCTTTTAAATTTCCTTAAAACTTGTTAAGGCTTCGAACATTCCTCAAAATAATTGAAATCCTGGGCGATTCTATGAATTCCTTGAAGTCCTTAAAATCCCTTGCAGACAGTTGAAATCCTTTAAAATCCGTGGAAATATTTTAAAAATTTTTAACTATTCAAATTCATTTGAATTTAATTTAATTTAATTGAATTTTTGTTCCATGAATTGATGAGTAACAAATTATTTTGTTTAATTTCAAATACTTAGGCAGACTTGTTATGTCATGAATGCTTCGACATTGTAGTTTGGTAATCAATATTCAAATTCAGCATTTTATGATTTAGAAAAAAGTTCATTGGCCGAAAAATGGCAAGGGAACTGTTTTTGTTTTTGGAGGGCACATTGAAAGATTCAAATAAAAAATTTGACTGCCAATATTCTATCTCGCAAATAACGCGAAAATTATAATTCTATTATGAAATTCTAGTAAATGTATAAAATGATATGTACCGCATTTGCTCAATTTAATTATTTATATATCTATGTGTATACAATTTACTGCATCCTTGATGATTTTTTTGTTAATAATCTTCACTTGAGATATAAACTTACCTATTATATCCGCAGAGAAACAGGGTATAAGACATGATAAAAGTTTTTATGATTTTAACAGTTTCTTCAACCTAAAAAATATCCTAATGCTTCTTCCACGTAGTCTGCAAACATTCGTAATTTTCAGGATTGTGAAGGTTTTGTGGCTAATAATAACTGATAGAGAATAGTATATATAGCAGTGAACATGTTCAATCTTTCTCACTTATCGTTTACGAAATCTTTCTAAAATTATGAAGATCCTTATCAGCGCGCTGCTACTATCAATTGCGGTTTTTTCACATTTCGGTGGTAAGTACAGTCAACTTTATACAAATCTGCATATGAATATTAAATTTAACACCTTCCTAAAATTACATTTTTTTCAAATATTAAGCTAAAGTTTAATCTACGCAATTATCGAATTCATTCAAATTAACATGTGTTAGACTCAAGGACCTTTGAATTCTCGACTTGACAGCAATAATATTAAAATTGTTCAGTATTCCATTCCTAACATTAAAAAGTTTCTAATTTTGCAAAAAATTGGTTTTTCTAGAATTTTTGTTAAATCTGACCAACATACTTTAAAATGGTAGTACATTGTTAACCGAGTGGGGAAACTAGGAGATTTCGCAGTAACCTTGCGATTTCGCAATCGACTAGTTCCCCACTTGGTTGACATATTATTTTCTTTACATACCGCAAAGGGGAATGCGATTTCGAGGCCTAGCGTGAAAAAGGAAAAGTTGTAGGTTCCACGATCGACTCATGCGACCATGAAAATAGATTTCCCGTCACTAGTATGGAAAAGTAAGTTTCATTACACGAGCTCATCATCGATCGTGGAATCGATCACTTTAACTATTTCAGGGCGAGGTTCCAAAATCGAATTCTTGCTCGGGTATTAAAGAAAAGTTATTTTGTGATACCAACATTACATTTGCTGAGGCTGACAATATTTCTCAATTTGGGCACTACAATAATCGAATGTTATTTAACTTTCTCCTTTGATGTCTTATTATTCAATTTGAAACGGTTCTTCTTTTAAAATCGAACAATCTTACTAGTTTCAATTTTGAATATTTTCTCTTGAAAGTTCTTCAAATTGTTAGGGTTTCGTAGCCACAGGCAGAAACTCTTGTAGTTTCGGTTGGGCGTCCATCCATCCTTCTTTCATACTTTTTCCCTCGGAAACTCCTCGCACTTGAACACCTTCTACTTCATGAGTCCGAACCTATCCTACGAAAACTATGTATTCCGCAGGAACCCCCTTATCTAACGGACGTTCACCTATTTTACGATCTCCCCATATTCTTCAAACCACTCCTGTTATTACAATCGCGATATTTCTGCATTTCGATGGTGAGCATGTTTAAATAGGGTGGTTCAGAAATTCGGCTTCCGCCTTTTGGTGATCGCCCTACCCCCCTAATTTAGTTGGTTTTCTCTTCCGTGAGCGATCACCACACTGTCCCCCTCACAAACAGGAAAGAGTATCAAGCGAGTCAGATCACTCTTAGAATCATTTTCAAAATAATACTTCGTGATATTTGTTATCTCTTTCGTTTTTTGTGTACAGAATTCTGAACGAATAACAAGCTGTTCTGTGATGAGTAGGCTATTTGTCCGGCATTTTGGACGAATAGAGACTCCGTTTTTTTATATAAAAAAGTGGTTTAAAATTGATATTTTAGCTTTGTGTAAACACACGTGATGGATAATTGCAGTGAAAGAAATTGGATGAAAATAGAATTTTTGGGGAAAATGAAGGCAGCGTAAATCGAGCCCAGACTGCTGGAAAGGGCATTTCTTTACTTTATCATATCACCAGTTTGGTAATGGCCTATTACTGGGAAAAGGATGAATTCAAACAAACCGTAGGATGTGGGTTTCCTTATAAAATTGTTTCATTTTCAGTGTTTCACTTTAGAATTGTTCAGTGTTGAATTGTAGCATTGCTTTTTCGTCTTTTTAATATAATAATTTTTTCAGAATCAAGTGCTTCGAGAGAAGAGGGGGCAAGTTCACCAAAGCCGAAGCGAAGACGTAGTCATGAGCCAGTGAACTGCCCAGAAACTAAAGGAGAACCACATGAGACAATCACATATAAAGATACAACTGGCCATGATACTAACATTAAATTGTGGCTAGATTCTACTCGGACAATCGTGTTGAAAGCTGACATTAAATTCAATTATGTTCCACCTCCCGCACATTACAGGGATAGCAATTTTTACATCCGTGTCATTTATTTAGGACAATGGACAGCTGTGGGATATTTCAGACTAACTGGGCTTCTTCTCGCAGTTCGAGCACCGAACCCATTTGGTAATTAAATATTTTAAGGTTAACATATTTTTCCTTTAAAATTCCTAAAGTTTTACAAGTTAAATATTCCGAGTAGTCGATGCTTTCAGAAACTTTCAATTCAAAATGAGTGATTCTCAAATTAGTAATGTAATTTATAGAATTATCCAGTTGTTAATTTTAAGATGGATTTTTTGAGATTCGCAAATATTTATTTTATTTTCAAGCTCAACGCGCAGTTCTAGAACCTACTCGATCAAGATGGTTCATCATTTTTTGTAAACACAAATTTGTGGTAACAGAGGATCCCCAAAAAGGAAAACTAAAAGGAATTCACCTATGGCCTAAAAATCTACATCAAGATCCAAAAAACCGCGAACCTATTGAGCTGGAAAAGGTTACTTTGGCTGGCGTGAGCTTTATTATATACAAAACACCTAGTGGAAGTATTTTGGGAGCTCACCTTGACCCAGCTGTTCATACTCCCTAATCGCTTGCCGATTTAACTATACACAAGATGAGCAGCAAATATATGAAAATTTCGTACCATTTTCTTGTAGTATATTCCCGAATAAAAACATAATAAACTAAAAAAATACTTTAATAAATGAAGTGCTAGGTTTTTGAATAGAGAAAGTGAATAATGTTCACCCATGTATTCAATTTGGCTTTCCCACCATTCGATTTTTTTCAGAAAACAAAGAATTTGGTTTTTGGATTTTCATTTTTTTTTATTTTACCCTAAAGGTTTTTGAATTTACGTCGGGTTGCTATAAATTTTATCAAATTCTTATTCATTAATTCTATTCATTCCTATTTATCTGTATCCGAGGAAAAACTTTTGGACTTTGAAAATTTTGCTTCATTCACTCGAATAACTTTTAATTGGCCTCGATTTTGTATGAATTTCAGCAAATTCCCTTGCATTTTCTAGAAAGCTTCTTAATCAACTTCAATTTTACTGGAATGAAAGAAGTGTCTTATATTTTTTGAGAAATTCCTGGGAATTTTATCGATTTTTTTTTCAATTCCCTTGCAGTTTTCTCAATATATTTCAAATTCGATATAACAAACAAATGATTAATTGCTACAGGTTCAAACGTGAAATTAGAGATGAATAAACAATTTCCTGGCTTTCACTTCAAAAAAAAAATATACACATAAAATATAGATCTAGAATTAGAGCTCGAAAAGTTCCATCTTGCGTACCTATTGTAACACGGTCTCACAAAGCAAGATTATTATCAGCTCAGTTGCTACCGTCACAAAATAACTAGCTCCAACCGCTACCGTTTCCAATGGTACAAAATTCACTCCTGTTTATTATCCCTCCACCCCCTTCAGAACAATCACATAGAGAAAAATATTCAACCCTCGCTGAATATTCCACATCTTCAGAACTGTCAGATCGAGCAAATATATTAAACTTTTGTTGAATATTCTACCCCTTCTGAACGATTAGGTTCGGCAAAATAAACAACCTTCGTTGAATATTGCAGTTCCGCTAAATGATCAGATTACGCAAAATATTTAACTTCCGTTGAATCTTGCACGCCATCAGAACGATCAAGTTCAGAAAATTCTCTAGCTCCTTTGTACATTCCGTTTCTTCAGAATGCTCCGGTTCCGCGAGTCCGTTTCAGCGAAATTCCCAACTTCTGCTGAGTATTCGAACGCAAAAGAAGAAGCTGCTTCTATTCAAGCCGCGTAAAGAAACGAAAGACGCATGGAGAAAATCAAACACACCCGCCTTCAAGTCACTCGCGAATTTTCCCTACTAGGTTTCCACCAAACGACCTCTTCTGCCTTGTCAAGAATGCCCTGGTTCGCACTGACATTGTTCTTGTCCCATACTACATCCGTGGTTAACCAAAAGATGACCCGAGAATTGGCGCGAGCGAGATGTACCAACTTTATGCGCCTCGAAATAGTTCCAGTCCTGATAGCATCTGCCACGAGAATACTTGCCTCGACTTAAGGTCTCATTGGACGGTCAGAAATTAAGAAGACGAGATCAAACACACAGGGTCGCAAAAATTGCAGATAGCATTCGATCCTACCCGAATCGCAGTTTCCATTTATCTGCCTCAATCCACTATCCAACAAATTAGGCACAGCTTTATTGCACTTTAAATAAGAGTTACAATTGGGTGACGACGAACAGTCACGCTCAAATTTTGGACGTCATGAAACAGGCGTGCCCACGCAAAACCAATCATTAACCGGTCAATTGCAACCGAAAGGAACATCTCCGCTGCAATGCGGGATTACATTCGAACGTGTGGTTACCAATTATCTCATCTCCACCACTCAGTTCAATTCAGTTTCCTCATTCTTGGACTTGGCTATACAAGTAAACCCCAGGCGGTCTATTTTCGTTTCAGACAGCACGTTTCGATAATCTACATAATTTTGAAATTCGGCACACTGCCAAGCATGTAATCGATTGTCCAATCGTAACCAGTCAATGCCAGTCAAAGTTTTTAAAGTCGCCAAACAGGTGCACTCACGCTATCCCGAAGCGATCATGTTTCCGGGCAGAGCAGCACGGATTGTCAATAACTTATCACAAACAACAATGGCTCTACGGCTCAATTTTTTAGTCACCCTGAGGTAATGACTTCCAAACAAATCTCTTGCGCTTTTTTCAAGGTATATATTACCTGAGCTTTTTTTGTTAGCCAATGCTTAGCATTAAATAAAACAAAAGATTGATGACTTTTTTTTTAAATCACATCATCATTATCATTACCTACTATTCCTAGTAACCTAATAACTCAAATTATTGAAGCTTTAAAACTATACCATGTGGCAAGTTGTAGTTCAAACCCTTCAACTTGAATTAACTTGTAATTTGAAAAAGAACCATTTTCAAGCTTAAAACTAAAAAAATATAAAGTTTGATACAAATCAATTTTATGTTGATGCAGATAGGTCCAGCTCATTGTGTTCTTATGATTTAGAATTTTTATTCATATCAGTCGAGAGTAAAAATCAAGGGAAATGAATTAGACTATTCGATAAAATAATCTGTTTTGATTATTCATAATCACTTGAAGATTACCGAAAATTTCTCAAACTGTAGTATTGTCTAAACAAACCTAGGCAATGTGGAATCTACTGCTATTTATGTGAATTGATCTAAAATAAATATGAAGTTAGCGGAAGATTACTTTTGCAGTTTAAATTTGGAATAACGAATTTTAAGATGCGTCATGGACCATTTCAAAAGTATCAATTTTGAACAACTTAGTTTCGTGATCCTCATTTGAGAATACTTCAATTTCAAGCGACGTTTGCAATTGTTTATTTTTAATTGTTTAATTAAGCTGAAATTTTGAATTTTTGAAGCTTCAACTTGGAAATCATATAGTTTTTAACCATTTTGGAATTATTAAACTTATAATGTTAACAATATATCAAATGCTTCCATTTCAAGAGGTGAAAATGACAGTGAATGTTTTTTCTTGTACAGAAATCTAAGTTCTTATTGAGTAAATCTATCGAATCACTTTGAATGTCATTTGATACTAATACATGCTATTATATCTCTCAATAATTTTTATCATGTTTAAAGATTCTAGAATTTCATTTTGAAATTATAGTTTTGAATACGCAATTGTCTATTTTTGATTTTCTGACATTTTAAATACGCAATCAGAAACGTTACTACTTTTTCATTCTTAGCTTGTTACGTTAGTTTTGTTTATCAGCTAAAACTATTATAAAATTGACAGTTAATAATGCTTGCATTCATTGAAATACTTTAAGAGATTTTCAAATCACTGAAAATATTTCAAATCATTAGAAATTCTATGAATTCCTTGCAGTTTCTTAAATCCCTTGCAAACAGTGTATAAAATTTTCCGATGCAGCCCCCGCCCCTCAGGACACTTCACTGGATCCACGCCTTGATGATTGCGCTGATAATAATCTTTACTTTAGATATAAATCTGCCTATTTCATCAGCAGAAAAACAGCGTACAAGGTCTCTTAAATGTTTTCTCACGATTTTAACTGTTTGTTCAACCTTGAAAGATACCGTCATTCTTTTTCCGTGTCGTCTCGAGACATTCATAATTTTAAGAATTCTAAAAGGTTCGTGGCTAATAAGAATCTATAGTGACTTTATTTTAAAATAAAATAATTGCTTTCAAAAACTTAATACAATCGTGTTCTAAATATTTGTTTTCATTGAAATAAGTCTTTCATTTTATAAAATCAAAATTTGCCAAATGATTCTGAACGAAATATCACTTTCCTATCTTATTTAATTGAACATATTGCAGAAACATTAGGAATGTGTTGAAATAAAAAAAATATATAAAAGCTTGACTTGAAGTGGTGATGATTCACGCAAGATAATAAAATTGCTATTGTGTAAGTAGAATGATGGCGTAGAATGTCGTTCATATCGTTATGCTTCTTACACGTAGTCTACACGCATTACAAAATTTATTAATTTTAACTATTTTTTTAGCAATCATGATTATATTGTTCCCAGAAATGATTAGTATATGTGTTTAGCAGTAGATATGTTCAAACTATCTCACTCTTCGTTTACGAAAACGTTGTAAAAAGATGAGGACCCTCATCAGCACGCTGCTCCTTACAATTGCGTTTTTTCTACATTTTGGTGGTAAGTGTCGTAAATATAATATGAATTTTAATGTGAATATGAAATATTCTTAAATTGAAATTTTTTCTTTCAAATATTAAGGTAGAGTTCAAAACACGCAATTATCGAACCATGTTGAATTAGAACATGTTGATCTCAAAAACTCTTTGATTTTTATAGAAGAAAATTAACAACACATAATTTGCTTTGATTTTTGATTTTTCAAATGCTCTTTACATTTTCGATGCACCATATTATTTTATTACTAACGCCTTTGTAACGATTGCTCAATTCAAAACACCTAAAATGATAAATAGCCCAATTTTGACAGCAAGGAAATTAAAATTGTTTAGTATATAATTCCTAACATTAAGACGTTTCATAATGAAAATTATTCAAGTTGCGTAATTATATATGAACTCATATTTAAAAATTGGAATGATTTCAATTCAGAATTGAGCAATGTTAAAAAGTTTCGACGTGTGGTCAATATTTTTTCGCCTTGCAGCAATACACATTAAAATAAAAGTTATTTCGCTGATGCAACATTAACTCTACTGAGACAGCCAATGTTGCTCAATTTCCAAATTTTCTAGATGCGCCCTTTTCGGTGCAACCATTTTTTAAAGAACTGGTTTGTTTCTATAATTTCAAAGTGTGCAAAACACGACGAACAAACTAATAGTCTAATCAATAAAACGAATGGTCTTTTACAATCAATTTGGATATATGTGAGTGGAATTTTTTTAAACAATGTTGTTGACATTTTTTTATGTCTTTCAAGATAAGCGTACATTGGCGTGACCCTATATATAGATTTGAAACTTTAGCGAAAAATTGAAAATAACTAAATAATTGATAGAAAATAATTAAACATAACATTCATTTCCTTTTCTAACCAATGCCAACTCTTGCTGCTTCCATTCCAAATCAGGCAAAGGGGTCCAGCTTAGGTTGTCAGCGCAATTTGGTACAGAAAAACCTGGCCATCTCTTTAAGTTGAAGTGGTATTTACAGAGCCGAAAAACTTGCATTGAATTGATTACGATGCTTCTTCGATAACACAGGCCGACAAAATTTGACAAAAGTCAAAAGCCAGGAAGCAGACTAAACATTTCCGAAGGATTTTGATGCGCTGAATCCGAATCCGAACTCAAAATTGCTCATGTACGTCAGATTTTCAAGATATCCTAACCTAAAAGTGCAAAAAACGCGTTTTTTAGCTGTTTTTGAGGTCATGTAAGGGAACAAGAAAAATATCTACCACAAAAGCTAATATAAAATTTGAAAGTACTAATCTCTTCCTTTCAAATCTACTTGGATTTATTGGGATATCTTCATTTTTTTTTAGTTTTCGAGGATGTCCTTTCTATTGTCGGTTTCAGTTTTTTGTTATAAGCCCAATAAGATCCAATGTGGCGGCCACAATTAAGAGCTTTAAAAAAGAACAAAGGATCCCGCACAAACTACCAACAAAAAAGCGTACAGTCGTTTGGAACCAAACTTTGCACATTGATGAAACAATAAAAAATATGGAACCCGTG
>JAABKJ010014248.1:0-10143 GCA_011634705.1 Andricus grossulariae
GTTTTCTACAAAAAAGTTGTATTTTTGACCCAAAAATATAAATTTTCAATTAAAAAGTTCATTTTCAAAGAAGAAGATTAATTTTTTATCAAAAAGGACGAATTTTCAACAAAATTATATAAATTTTTAATCGAATAGTTGAATTTTTTATCTAAAAAAATTATTTTTTAACCAAAAATTCAATAGTTCAATTTTCATACAAAAATATTTTTTTCAGTTTAAAAACAAAGAATTTTATACTGAATAGTTGAATTTTCAAATAAATAAATGAATTTTCTATATTACACTTGAATTTTTATCTTGCAAATATGAATTTTCAATAAAAAAAATTAGGATTTATCCAAGAAGATTAATTTTATACAAAAAAAAACGAATTTTTGGCCTTCCAAAAAATTATTTTTTTTATTTTTAGTATATTTTTATGACAATAGTTGATAACAAATTTGTAGATCTTTTTAGGTGGAACAACCTTTGTCTTTTCATTTTTTTCGTACCTTGTGTCGTTTTTCAAAAAATTTAATTTTTTTATTTTAAATGTTAATTTTCACGATTAAACAAAAACTACGCGTCCTATCCAAAAATTATTGATTACAAATTTGTAGCTCTTTTTTTGTATGAGCAACTTTTGTATATTTATTTTTTTCATAGCTTGTCTTATTTGTCCAAAAATTAGATTTTTGAATTTTATTTTTTACGATTAAAACCAAAACTACGCGTTTTATCAAAAAGAAACAAATCTTTGATAAAATAGCTAAATCTTCAACCAAAATATATTAATTTTTAACCAAAAAGATGAATTATATCCTAAAATCATGAATCTTCAACCAAAAAATTATTTTTTAACAAGGTAGCTAAATTTTTAACCAAGATCTTTTTTGTTTGAACAACTTTTCTCCTTTCATTTTCTTTCGTCTCTGGTTTGGTTTTGTCAAAAAATCTAATTTTTTAATTTTTAATACTATTTTTTACGATTAAAACCAAAACTACGCTTTTTATAAAAAAATGATTAATAGTACATTTGTAGCTCTTTTTTGGGTGAACAGCTTTTTTTCGTAGCTTGTGTCGTTAGTCCAAAAGTTTCATTTTTTCATTTTAATGTTGTTTTTTTACGGATGAGACAAAAACTACGTGTCCTATAAAAAAGTGATCAATAATAAATTTGCAGATCATTTTTGGGTGCATAATTTTTCTAAATTCAGATTTTTTCGAATCTTGCATAGTTTGGCGGCAACGTATTCCCCCCCCCCCCCGTCGTGACATAACTCGCTTTTTTGTAGGGGCAAAATTTCTTCAAAAATAAATATTTGTTAACAAAGTTTGATTTGTTTTACTCTACGACACCTAGTGAAAAATACCCATGTGGTTTAGACCCAAAAAAGAAATAATTTAACAAATTTATTAAGAAATAAATAATTTCTTTTATATCCTAAAATAAATACCTTCAAAAATGCATCAACAAAATTTGTCAATGATTTAAGAAACTGATTTATGAAATACAAATATCTGACAAGGACAAGCTCGAGCCATAAATAATTCATAAGATAAGAGCTGTAAGGATAATAATTTGTTACACTGTCAACCTAATTCTTCTTCAATACCAGAAACAGTCTTTCCTAAGTTAGAAAAAATGAGGATCCTTTCTACTCTGGTTCTATCATTAGCGGTTATCCTTTATTTAATTGGTAAGTACACATTTTGTATGTATTTTGTATGTTGCTGTGCACGAAACCTGCACACAAACCTTTTCAGGTAATCTTGAAAGTTTCTGAGCAGGAATTTGGTGAAGGAACCTGTACATGATCCTGCAAAGGAACCTGTATGCAAGCTAACCTTTAAAAGATCCTGTGCAGGTTCCTCCACAGAGTCAATTTAGACGCGGGTTCATGTACAGGAACCTGTTCAGCATTTTAGGCATGAACCCGTATAGGCAATCTTCACGATTACTGTGCAGGAATTTGGTGAAGGAAACTGTACATAATCCTGCAAAGGAACCTGTATGTAAGCTAACCTTAGAATGATCCTGTACAGGTTCCTTCACAGAATGAATTGAGACGCGGATTCATGAACAGGAACCTGCTCAGGATTCTACACATGAATCTGCATAGAAAATAATCCGCGAGGGTTCGCTAGTGGAATTGAAGGAAGGCAACTTTGCGGCTGTAAGCGACCTAAGTTTTGGCCAAATTCCTGCACAGGAACCGTCAAGATTACCTGCACAGGTTCGTGTGCAGGTTTATGTACGGGAGCATGTGCAGGATCCTCTGAGGTACCTGTACAGGAGTTTTCAGCTGGATCAGTATTGATTCAATGGTATTCAATAATTCAACAATAGAGACTCGGGATTCCCCGAGTTTCTACTGATTCTTTTTAATACCAAGAGATGCCGGCAGCGTCGATCGGCATGAAGAAATATATTGTTTGCGTGAAAAAATAATCAGATATCTAACACGCTGCAATATTGATTTCGTAGGGAATTTAGCATTTTGCGGTTGCTAAACAGACGTTCAAAGTATTTCAGTATATGTCAAGCATTTCTTACGCACTATGTGGTTTCAAATCTTACATGTATTCTTGTGTAGAGTTTAATTGTTTAACTACTTACAATAATTTTCAGAGTATCATAGAATATTTTTAAACGCATACAACATTTTTAACATAACTCCATTAGATGAATATCTAGTACTTCGTTTTGCGAAATTTTGATTCATTAACCTGGAGCTTACAGTATTAAATCGACTAGTACACAATTTTTAAAATAAAACCAATTGGCGATCACTGAGGTCTTGGCGATGGCTTGAGGTCTTACCTTAATTCTGTTCCATCGAACCGTTTTTAGTAACAATTTTTTATAGTAAAAATAAGAGAAATATCACAAAAGACATCTATCGACGATGCAAAAACAATCAACCAAGTAAAAAGTTATCAGTACAATCAACATCATTTTAGAAATAAAAGATTTTCTGTCTTGCCTCACGTACTTTAGAAAAATGTAATCCTTTGTCTCTTGTTGCAGAGTTAAGTTCACAGTTTGACTGTTCACCTAATGGCAGCCCTATTTCTGGTATTCCTCCTACCGGCACTTCTTATTCTCCGGTCAGGTCTCCTCCTCCTGTGAGGTCCAGGTCTCCTTCTGCGTGGTCCAGGTCCAGGTCTCTTTCTGCGTGGCCCAGGTCCAGGTCATCTCCTCCTGCCGAGTTTGATCCTGTCGGGTTTCATCATGTCGGGCTTTCACCTGCCGAGTATGGTCCTGCATGGTTTCCTCCTGCCGAGTTTGATCCTGCCGGGTTTCATCATGCCGGGCTTCCACCTGCCGAGTATGATCCTGCATGGTTTCCTCCTTCCGAGTTTGATCCTGCCGGGTTTCACCCTGACGAGTTTCCTGTTAACGAGGTCCATTATACCAGACCTTCTTCTCCAGTCAAGTGTTCATCTTCAAGGCCTCCTCTTCCTGCCAGGTGCATGATTAAACCTACCAGGCTTCCTTCTTGTGACAAACGTGGATGTGGAATTGAACATCTTAAATTTGTTCGACTTACTTCCCGCGCGAATCCGGGCCGGATATTCGAACTTCGAAGATACACTTTTCCTGCCGATACACGACTTAAATTGAGAATAAAAGATAGGCACTATGAACCTGTGCGAACCAAAGAACAAATTGTTATGTCAACATCCGATGGTGAGGTATTTGCGATTTTGGAGAGTAGTAATGTTCTTGCTGGAATATACATGTTTGTTGAGAAACGGGCGAAAATAAACATTCAAAGTGGCAGGATTACCTTATTGACCAAAGAAGAAATCAAAGAAACTCCAGTAGGTTCCCTACGCCCAATCTTGAAATGCTATTACGTGAAGCGGATAAAAGACATGTAAGCTGTTATCCCCAAGCTATAATTAATTTATCAGAAAAAATATGAAACTAAAATATAATATTGTTTGCGATCCAAAGTCGGATCAAAATCATGCAAATAAGTTGTAAGTAGAAATAATAATAAAAAGTGTATATATTGTGGTCCTTAAAGCTTCAATCTTTCGTTAATATCTCAGCCAGTATTTTTCAGAAGCAAATAAAAAAAGTTTCTTATATTGTAGGAGGAAGATTATCATAGGTTTATAATGATTTACCTAAAAATTTACTTTACTAGAAGCGAGACGAGCCTACTTTTTTGTCACAAATATGAATTTATAATAATGTTCAATATCTTTAGGCTCTTTACAACTATTATTTGTTTTCAACCTATTGATTTGGCGCATTTGTTAATGTTAAATAAGCGCGCCAATGGTAACCAATCCAGTTGTCTAACCGACGCATGCGCAGTCAGGCAAGGTACCAGAATTGGAGCACTAGATGATATGGTGTAAGAATGAAATTGACGACACATTTTCCTTCTGTCATGTTTATGTCAAAATGCGTGTTAAAAAATCAGACCTTAAAATATTTTAAAAGGATGAGTTTGACGGTCTTTATGAAACCCCAATATTATTCACTTGCACCTTTACTTAGCATTTGCGCGTTTTACGCGGTAACTTCATTACGCCTCCTCCAAAAGAACGGAAGCAGCGCTGAACAACACGAACGACTGAGGGCGCTGGCACAGCTTCATACCACGTTCTGATTGGTCGAAAGGAGATTATAAAAGAGCGGGTAATTTAAAAATTTATCAAAACCTGAAAAGAGGAAATAGATATAATACACTCAGAAAAATGTTTTGTTCGTACAACAAATTAATTTCATTAGTATTTGTGCAACTAATTTTTTTCTTGGTTTCGCCAAATTATGGTTTACATCGCAAAAAGTTTTCCTTCACGGAGGCCTGTCTTGCATTAATCGTGGAATTAATATTTTTCATAGGATTGATTTCTCGTGACTCTGTTAGATTATGGCAAATCTGATTGGTCGAGAACCTTGATGCAAACTGGCTGTGTGGAAGTGATTCTCAAATAATTGAAAACAGGCCTCCGTGAAAAAGCACCCTTGTATGATTTTTTGACGTAGAAGATAAATTTGATGAAAATGGAATAGTTATATTTTCAACAAAAGAGGTGAATCTTTGATAAAAAAAATTAATATATAACAAAGTAGTTCAACTTTCAACCAAGTAGTTAAATGATCCACGAAAAAGATGACTTTTTAATAAAATAGTTACACTTGTAACCAAATAATTAGATTTTCAACAATCAGTTGAATTTTTGACCAAAAATACGACTTTCAACAATATTTTTAGAAACATAATTAAATTCTAACAAAATAGTCGAATTTGCAACTCAAGTGATGAATCATGAAAAAAATGAATTATTATCGAAGATAAGTTTCACCCAAATGGTTGAATTTTCAATCAAAAAGATTAATTTTCAAAATAAATATTGATGAGAAACAAACTATTTGTTTAAAAATCAAAAACAGTTGCACGAATACAAAAAATTATGAATTCTCAAACAAAAATGTAATCATTGATATTTTTACCGAACAATATTTTTATTTTAAATAAGAAACAGTTGAATTTCCCTAAAGAAAATACGAATATTTAACAAAATAGTTGAATCCTCTCTCAAAATAGATTAAGTTTCAGCCAGCCTGCTGCAGTGTAAATGAAAAAAGATCAAATTTATACCAAAAGAGATGAATTTTCAAACCAAAAGACCAAGTTGTTTAATTTTCAAGTCAAAAAGACGAATTCTCTAAAAAATAGTCAAATTTCCAACCCAAAAATAAGAATTTTCAACAAGAAAGTTAATTTTCAACCACATAGTTGAATTTTAAACTAAAAATAAATCCTTTTCAACTCAACATGAAATAGCCAAATTTACAGTTCGAAAAATTGATTTTCAGCAAACAAAAAGACACATTTTCAACCAAAAATAAATTGTTAACAAGGTAGTTCCACTTATAACCAGGTCCGGTGGATTTTTCAATCAAGAAGATGAATTTTCTACCAAAAAAGACGAATTTTCAACCAAAAACTATCAATTTTCCTCCAATAATGGCAAACTTAAATTTTCAGTTAGAAAAAAAAATTCTAATAAAAAAGGGGAATTTTCAAAAAAGAAGCGGATTTTCAACAAAACAGTAGAAGCTTCAACCACTAAAATAAGTGTTGACGAAAATAGTTCAACTTTCTGCGAATTCGTTCTGGATTTTTCAACCAAAAAGTACAATTCTCAATGAAAAATTTAACTCTTGAATTTGCAACGAGAAACAATCAACTTTTAGCAAAAAATGCAATATTTAAATTCATAATTGAGAAAACTAATTTTGAAGTAAAAAAAAGAATTTGTAACGAAATAGTTCAATCTTCAACCAAATAGTAGAATTTTTAACCAAACGAGATGAACTTTGAATCAGAAATATAATAGTAGACATTTTAATTTAAAATAATTAACGTTCAACAAAAAATAGTTGGATTTTGTTATTGGTTTCTATTAATTGAAACACAGTTCTATTAATTTGAAAACAGTTCTGTTAATTCACCTGCAAAATAGTAAAGGATGTAGTTTCTTCATTTCATATATTCAAAATTTCCCGCCAACTTCTAATTATGTATTTTAGGTTTGGTGGGAGAAATCCAAGATGTCTGCACGCCGAGGGCCAGGCAGCATTACCAATTGCATGTGACAAAACTTTATTTTTTTAATAACTTGGAAAAACATTTTTTAGCATAAGTGTATTTGGATATTATTTTTTATTTTTCAAAAGATATTCAATTAGGTAATAAAATTGATTTCATTATTTTAATAAAGGTATGTAATTAAATAAAAATATTGATTTTATTATATAATTCAATAGCTTTTGAAAAATAAAAACTAAACTCTAAACATACTTACAATAAAAAATCATTTTGTTTTAAGTTATTAAAAAAGTAAAGTTTCGTTCATGCAATTAATATTATCACTTGACCCTCGGCGTTAACTGTTTGGTTGTTCATTAACTTTTTTGTTAAAAAATCATATTTGCGGGTTGAAAATTAAAATTTTTATTGAAAGTTCATATTTTACGATTGAAAAAACAATTGTTTTGTAGAAAATTCGTCTTTTTGTTTTTTTTTTCAATACTTTGTCTTTTTTTTTGTACAAAGTTAATCTTCTTAATTGAAAATTCCACTGAGTAAAAAATTAAACTATTCATTTGAAAAATAAACTATTTAGTAGAAAATTGATTTTTTTGTTGAAAATTCATATTTTCAAAGATAAAAATTCAACTGTTTTATAGATAATTCACCTTTTTGGTCTGGAAATTCCATAATTCAATTAAAATTTTTTTCATTCTTGACTGAAAAATTTTTCTTCATTGAAAATCTGTCTCTTTGGTTTAAACATTTATTTCTTATGGGTAAAAAATGCAACTTATTGGTTGAAAAAAAATCTTTATTAGTTGAAAATTCAAATATTTTGTTTAAAGTTAAACTACAAGGTTGGAAATTAAACTACTTTCTGAAAATTTGACTTTTTGGTTGAAGATTCAAAATTTTAGTTGAAAATCCATGTGATTTGCTCCAAATTTGTCTTTCTTGGTAGAAAATTCTGCTTTTTTTTGTGGTTGAAAATTGAACTAACTGTTGAAGGTGGAATTACTTTGTTCAAAATTAATTTTTTAATTTAGGGATTCATCTCTTTCTTTGATAATTTAACGGTTTAATTGAAAATTAATTTTTTTTTTGTAAAATATCTTGTTTACAAAAAAACTTAACTGAAAATTAAACTATTGCTTTTCTAGTTGAGAATTAAATTTTCCAGTAAAAATTAAAGTATTTGGTTAAAAATTGATGTATTTTGATAAAAAATCGTATTTTTGGTAGACAATTAATCTACTTTGTTTGGTAGAGAATTAATCATTTTTGCTGAAACTAAATTTTTTTGTCTCAAAATTAAGCTATTCAATTTGTAGCTCAAAATTGACATTTTATTAATCAACTAATCAACTATTTGTTTAAAAATGTATGTATTTCGATCAAACATGGTATTTTTTTGTAGAAAATGCAACGAATTGGCTTAAGGATGAATTAATTTGTTAAAAAATTATTTTTTGATTGACTATTTGATATTTTAGTTGAAAATTCATATTATTTGTCAAAATTTCTCTTTTTTGGAAAAAAATTAATTTTTTTAACAGAAAAATACACTATTCCACTATAGTTTGGTTGGTTCAATAGTTGAAAAAACTTAACTATTTTGTTGAAAATTGATGTATTTTGTGGAAAAATCGTCCTCTTTGGTAGAAAATTAATCTTCGTGGCTGAGAATTCATCTTTTTTGGTTGAAAATTAAACAAATTGGTTAAACAATGAATCAATTTTTAAAAATTTTTTTTTGGTTGAAGATTTACAATTTCAGTTAAAAATTCATGTGATGTGTTGAAAATTTGTCTTTTTCAGTAAAAAATTAATCTTGATCGTTAAAAATTAATCTTCGTGGGTTGAAAATTCAACGATTTTGGTAAGAAATTTAACTTTTTGGTTAAGAATTAATATGTTTTAGTTGAGGATTTAACTATTTTGTTAAAAATTCTACTATTTAGGTCATAATTAAACTATTTTGTTGAAGAAATTAATCTTTTTGGTTCAAAATTTACCTTTCTGGGTTAAAAAATAAACGATTTTGGTAGAAAATTTAACTGTTTGGTTGAAAATTAATCTTTTTTAGTTGAAGAATCAACTATTTTGTTAAAAAATCTTTTTTTTCTGGTACGAAAGATCTGGGCTAAAAATTCATCTTTTTGAGTTGAAAATTCAACGACTTTGGTAGGAAATTCAACTGTTTCGTTGAAAATGAATTTGTTTTCATTTCGGATTAAACCATTGTGTTGAAAATTCAACTAATTTGTTTAAAAGTCACCTTTTTTGTTCGAAAATTCAACTTATTTTTTAAATCCTTCTTTTTAATTGAAAATTTATCTTTTTGAGTTGAAAATTGATCTTTCCTGGTTGAAATCTCAACGATTTTGGTAGTTAATTCAACTGTTTAGTTGAAAATCAATTTGTTTTAATTTGTGATTCAACTATTTAAAAAAAAAAGTAATCTTCTTTGTACGAAAATTCGACTGCTCTGTTGAAAATTTGTCTTTTTGAATTGAAAATTGATATTTTTTAGTTAAAAATTCATCTTTTTCGGCATGAAATTAAACTTTTTGTTTAAAAATGTATCTTTTTGGTTAAAAGTTCCTCTTTTTGGGTCGAAAATTTAACGATTTCGGCAGAAAATACAATTTTTTGGTTGAAAACTAATCTGGTTCAGTTGGAAATCCAAACATTTTGTTGCAAATTTAACTATTTAAAAGTGTTCAAAATAGCGTGACGTAGTTTTTGAACAGTTACATATTTAAAAACTCCCGCCAACTTTCAATTGACGACCTAAACAGGCTCCGCCCAAAACCTACTACGCAGACTCACTCACGCGTCATTGGTTGCCGTTCGCGGGCTTATTTGAAATGTTCCAAAATACAATTTCTATATTTATTATTAATATTAAAAATAAGTATATTTTAACATTTCTAAATGTTACGCAGATGGATTTTAATATATTCTGAGCATTATGTTGAAAAATAAAATGAGCATGCGGTAAATAAAAAATATCATGTTATTATCATAATCTTATTTTATTTTGTTAATTATTATTAATAATTTTTGCATTAAAATTTTCATATATTCATGAAAATTGATGTAAAAATTTTATCGCAGGTACATTTTGAAATATTTAACATTTATTTATCGAGAAATTGTAATTAAAATTTGATCAAAATTAAATATTAAATATAAACTCAGTCGAATTTATTTTAAACCATTCGGAAAAGTATATTGAGTGGAAGATCATTTTTTTTTAAGTACAGAAATTTCTCGAACCTGGTTATTGATAATGAAAGTTTGGAGTTCTTACCAGTACAGATGTTAAATTTATTTTTGATGATAAAGCATCAACGCGCTTCGAACTGGTTTTCAGTTCCTTTTCAAGAGGCGAAGAATAAAAACGTGTTTAAAGATTTTCAAAAATCTAAAAAAATAATTAATATTAAATTATGTCAGATAACTTCGTAAAAAAAAATTCTTTTTACAAATCGCAAAAATACTGAATACTAGTCTCATTATTTAACCTGATGTCTAGTATATATATATATATATATATATATATATTCAAATCTATTCAAGTACCACTTTC